>JAMAHF010000015.1:452314-575986 GCA_023627405.1 Penicillium sp. S1316
GGGGGGCATGGGGGGAATCTTACACTTGGGTCAGACACAGAATCACATCTAGTGCTTTCGAGCAACTCTCTATACCGATTCGAATGTCTACAATCTCAGATGCGTATTCTTGAATGATTGCTGAAGTGGTATTCTCATAATTCTCCTCCTCATCTTGATCGTCATCGTCGTCGTCGTCGTCGCCTGCGTTGCCGCACAGCATTTGGCTAAATTCCATAACAGTTTGGATAACCGATGTTGAACTCCCAAGAACTCCCATAACCACCGCGACCTTCTCGGCGCTGATATCCGCGTCTTTAAGCGCCTGCTGGTCAATGGAACAATTACTGAAGACGAAAAGCGTTAGGTCGCTGAGATCATCAGCGGCGAGGTAGAAATTGTTCAAGGTTTTCTTGTCTTGCTCAGACTCAACCTTATTTACTGCAATCTTGAGATTGTCTAGAATCTGGTTTTATTCATGCCGTAAGCCTCCTTGCTGTGGCACGGTAATAGTAGGGAGGGAGGGGAGGTGGCTTACTGTAGAAACTGATTCTATTAATGGTGGCATGATCGTTAAAACGAGAGATGGATCCATTTTTCTTGACCGGTGCATCCAAGAGGATGTAACAGTTTGGTATCCAGAAGCAAGCGCATGATTTTTCGTATTTTCCCCATCTTTAAGAATGGGGAATCTTAAAGACGGACAATGAGGCTGAGCTCACGCCCCGCATCGTATTTCCAACTAACCGACCCTCCATGGTGTTTGAAAACTAGAAATGGGAGAGCTGTAATTGCGCAAATAATCTATCAATACGAGTGCCCGAGCCACGCTTTCCCCGTTCGAGATTCATTGCGGTTGAATACGAGCTACTTTTCTCGAACCAAGGCACCACCCTTCTTTATGCCCAAGTCTGCAAATCTCTGGGTAGATAAGCCATCAATTTGTTGTGGTTTGATTCACTCTGGCTGTGGAGGCTGTGCTCAACGACGAGGAACGAATCCCACGTGTAGGGCTATTATTTTCGGCGATAACAATGCACAAGAAAAGAGTGACGCACCTTGCAGTACTCTCTATTATCAAAGCTCAGTGTCCCATCTTAAGTTATGGCATAGTCCCTTTTGTAAAGAAATGAGCGTTGAATGATTTGTCGGTCATGGAGCAAGCCTAATAGATACCCGGACTCCCCCTGCTTTGCATACAGTCTCTACTGCGGGGTGGCAATAGCCGACGGTGATATATACTGATTACTGTTGTCGCGAACGTGTATCGTGGATATAGTTCACAGCCCTTGCGCCATGGTATGGAAGATTATATGCACTGAGCGTCGGGGGCGATAATTACGAGGTCATTGTTAGACGGATGTGCGAGCTATAAGTGACCGAAAAGTGACAATAACTGAAGGAGTCGGACGTCTCTCTGTCCAGCTAAGCTTCCAGATATTCTCGTCTTTCCTGATACAATTGTCCTAATTTTCCTAATCATGGATACTTTCACTTTTGAACTAGTAAATGCCTCGATATAAACCCATCTTCTTAATCCATTTTCCGGGTCACTTCGAGATATTCATATCTGATACAACCCCCCTCCCCTACCCGCTCATACTTTTCAAGATTTACTATAGAGTAACGAAAGGCACTAATTAGCAAGTCTGGCTCCAACCCAGAATCCCACCTCAGTAGGAAGGAAGGACAAGACGTACTATTATTAACTCGGAGCGGCTTTGAATTTTCCCAAATAATCAAACCATAAGGCTTGGTTGTTTAATGCTATATAAATAAACTTCATCAGATCCCTAATCCTTCCAAAATAGCTCCTGACGCGTGAATCAAGCTTTTAGAATCTACTCAATAACCATGTAGTAGCGCGATACAAGCCCATCTGCAGGTTTGTTCTAGTATTGCTATTACTATTTAGGGTGGCCGAATTGAGAGGCAATTACGTTATGGCAACCTACCCTAAGACCTATTAGATTAGGCTACTATTAGTCTACAACCCACCCGAACCCAGAGATATAAGAAAAAGCGGGCGTCAGGTGATCACCCACGCGACTTGATTGACAAAGTATCGAAGGTGACTGAGTTTGTTCTACCGGCTGGAGAATTTTTCTGGTCTTGAGGCTCCATGCAGCGAGAACGCCAGAAATAGTCACATACTTACTCTTGGCAGATGCCTATTTGCTGAGGTTATATTACTTATTTCTAGGAGGTGAGGCAAGCATGGGAGAAAGGAAAGGCTTTGGAGCCCAAGGAAGCTCGCAGAGCGCCTAAAATCTCTTCGATGATCCTTGACACTGTTCCACTAAACATCGCTGGCCAAACTGATACTTCATGTGACTCTTATGTGCGATCAATAAAACGCTGATCATCGCACAGCGGAGGTATTTCTTTTGAGCTCACACGATCAGCGCGCTCGACTAAAAGGACTAGAACCTGACCGTGCCAGTCTATAAAGAGACTACAGTTTATCTCTACCTGAATCGCAGCACTGAGACTCGAATCCTTGCATTACTTCGTAGGTTGTATGCAGTGAGTTATTTCAACGGCAATTACGGTATCTCAAAGGTTCTCTTTAGGGTCGCTTTCATCAGCATGTTTCGCCGATGGGTCAACTGAAAAACTCTTCTGGATGTAGTAAAGAGCAATAACAGGGAGAAGAGAATCTGAAAAAACCTGAGAAGTAAGGGGCTAGTTCCGGTAAGACCATTTTTTGGGTGATTGGCACTTCAAGGAGTTGCATTTCTGTTGCAAGATGTTTCACACAACATCTTCAAAGAGAAAGAAGTAGGGAATCCTTGCGCCATGACCTTCGCCAGAGGTCCCTCATTGTCTGAAAGAAGCCTACTCTATACTGTATGTAAGGTATTCAGCTTAGCACATGCAGAGCGGGGCGCTGGGAAAGAAAGCGTATGTTCTCGCGGGAAGCTGTTTTGGAAGTTCTCTGAACCTTTGGGGGGTGCGCGGGGGGAGATCAAAGTTTCCCGGCCCACACCCCCAACCCCCACCTCTCCCTGGGGCAGGGCTGGAGTATCTCCAGACTTTAGGCACAATAGAGTTTTATGCTTGTTCTTGGTTGAAAATGGATTCCAATTTGCCATAGTCAACCACTAGTAAAACCCAGCTGTGGGGTAAGCTCTCTTGCCCCACTATATAATCTAGCTATACATTTAGCGATACAGTAAAACTCGGTCACGATGAATGAGTAAAGCACATAAATACTCTGTACTACATTCCCTGCATAAGCTGTGCTTTTTTACTAGTGTAAGTCCCATCACTCAGGTCGTCGCTCATCTGACCGACATTTACGCTGAATTCTGGGAGGCGCGGCCATGAGGCTTTTTCATCAACAACCCCCCTCCCTCACCCCCCGCCCCGAACAGCCCCGGCGATCTCGTGCTTATGCGTGCATAGCAAGCTATCCAAAAAGCCACCTGTGTATAATGGGCACAGTCGGCAGCACATTTTACACAGATCGTCAGCTGCAGGTCTAGGGGACATGGACACTAATACCCACCACAGTGCATCATTGGAATAGACGGAGACCAGCCGCCCCAGGTGAGGGGTTATTTTTTGTTCAGCGTTATGATACTGCTGGCCGTATGGCCCATTGTGACTGTCCCATACATACTGTAAGGCTCTTTCGATCCGGCCAAGCCGGCGGATCCGCCAGCAGGGTTCATGGAAATTTCTAGGTAGGCCCGCCCTTATTCTCGGTCTTCAAAGCCACTTGTGCTGATCCTCTGCCGTATACGGTACCCCGTCCTGGGATGAATTCCAAGCAAGCTGCGCTGTGTCCTCTGCAACAGGAGGCCTTTCGGCTTCCTTGCTGTGGCCAGTCGATCTGCGAGACCTATGAGTTATGCAGCCAGGGTAATTGCTTTTTTGCTGCTAGAGAATAGGGACAGAATTGCCAGTGTCCATCACACTATTATGAGGATAACAAACTTCGTAAATGATGCAGTGGTGTTGTTTGGTTCGTTCGCTCGCTTTTTTCGTAAGGGTTTCGACGTTCGGCTTCAAAAACACTGGCTGTGAATGAGATGATTAACGTGTCGTTGCAAAGAAGACCCGAGAATTCGAATGGGGCCCGGAAAAGGACTTTGATCCACTTGCGCGAAGTTTCTATCCTTCAAGGTAGTGACACGGAGCTTCAAGGGATGCAAGGGATGCCACGGCGCGCTTGCGCACCGTGTCAAACCTTGCTGAGCCTAGATTCAAAGTCCTACTAAGCTAATTAACAATATCATAGTAGATAAAATATAATTAATGATATTATAGTAGATAAAGGATGCATGCCATCGCGCGGGCGCCGTTACTGCTTCGCAGGTGCGGAGAACCAATTAGATACAGACATTATTACAATGGACCAATCAGAACTGCCCATGAACGTAAAGAGCTCCTCCTGTCATATAAGGGATGAGGGACGAACATACTGCAGTGTGCAGTTGCGTTTGCTTCTACGTTTTCCCGTAACTCCGCGGGCTCCCTTGGGTAATATATACTTATGATCATCTATGTATCGCAACATTGGAACTCATGATATGCAACCCGGCAGCTGACAGACCACGATTAATTCGATGAACAAGGCCGCCATCCCAACCAATGAAGCTCAGCAAAGCCTGTTAAAGTACTCCGCGGCTTGGTTGAGGATCTTGGTTGTTTCTAATTTGTCCGAGCGGTGGATGGATTTCGCTCACCGCTGTATGTAGGTACTTATGTACATCTGTACAAAACGGCAATCGGACTATCTTTTCGGGCTTTTCTTCCCCTTGAGATGTAATTGGACAGCATGACTTGGCAGTCTGCGGTATGCACAGATGGATATAGGCCGATGTCATCCTGATTTGGGAACATAGTCGCTACTTCATTTGATGCCGCCCTTTCTCGTCCCGAGAGAAAGGCCCATAATATATGATTCCCACTCAATTCTATAGATACACACATTCCCTCGACCTCCCAGATCTGATCAAAGACTATCATTTTACTTGACCGTATCTGTCTTTACTTTTATGATATTAACTACTGATTACCCATCGTCACCATGAGCGACTACACAGGCCCGGGTAGCTACAAAGTGTGGTCGCGACATAGCGGAAAGGTTCTCGATATTGACGACGGCTACAACAATGGAGACAGACTCCGCATCATGTAAGGAACAGAGAGAGGGGGGGAGAGAGAGAGGGCTGAACGTGGCTGGTAGATACGGACATTTGACTAACCGTTTTCATCATTTTAGGACAGAATCCAGCGTATCACCGAAATCCCAGCACTAAACCTCTAATATTGCTGCCGTCGCGGGGGTGATGAGTTTCTTATCCTACATTACCAGGTTGGCCTTATCATCTGTCCTAGAAGTAAAAGTATGTTGGTCCACACTCATCTTCGACTGGAACTTCTTTCTTAGACCACATGGCTATAACAGAAGTCCACGAATCGGTTCACGGCTATCGGTCCTGTCCGGAGAGAGAAGAAGCTATATGGAAAATAATCCCAGTAAATGATGGAAGTGGATCTTACTGGTCAGTTCTCTCGAGAGGTTCATACATTCGTCGATCATTTGCTAAGATCTATATCCATCAAGTATTGGGAATGCTGCTCTTCCTGGCCAGGTGCTTGATGTCTCTGGTGGCCAAAGCGCGGACGGCGCGCCGATCGTCCTTGGGGACAAGAATGGCAGTGCACACCAGCAGTTCTTCATCAGGCTTGCTTGAATGGTCTCTAGAGCACATTGTCGGTAGGATAGATTCAGAGGTACGGCGTCAGTTATTTATGCGTCATCTAGGCAGGGTAGATTAGAACCGTTGAATACGTCGATCATTTCGCTTTATACTATACCACCTTGAAAGTCTTCCTGCCAATAACATACACCACGCAGCAGCAGCATGCTGTTTACGCGGATCATCTTTATGGCCAACATTCTAATTAACTCGGTTTCCTCGTTGTGCTGGTTCACAGAGCCCGGAAAGCGCAACCAGGTTCTTTGGTAACTTACATGTGTTAAGCAAGCAGCTTGTTCTTATCAAAGTTCTCTGCGTTGGGACTGTAAAAGGAATATGCTCTGTGACCCTAGGGAACGCGTTTTGGAGGGGCTCTGGGGAAGGAACGACCACGACGTAGAACCACGTTGTTCAGCTCGCCAAAAGTCCTCCAAATACGAGGCCAGCCACACGCCACATGCTCCCGTAATAGGCTTCAATGAGTGATACCCGAGAGTCAATTTAAGTGGTGCCTCGTATTACCCCTCTTCAAACAATTCGACGAGAGAGATCAAAGAGAGCTGCTGCTAGAGTACGACCATGGCTTATCAGGAAGTCGTGCAGTAAGACGGAGGGAGAAGCTTTGACCCATCAAGGTTAAATACTTAACATCCTTCTTGTCTTTTTTTTTTCAAACTACCATATATAATTTTGGGCGGCCTTGGTATCCCTTTTCGAACCCTCTGCCCCTCCCGCGATCTTTCTTTCCACTATTATGAAGGGCATCATTGCGGAATACGAGGAAGCCGCGCTCCAGGTTACGGATAGCCTGGAGCTTCCTGAGCCATCAACAAATCAAATCCTCGTCAAATCGATCTATACCGCCATTAATCCGGTGTACGAAATCCCCTTTCTGTCTTCATGAGCATCTGCCACCGGCAGTCAGCCTTTTTCGGTGCTTCTAACACATGCCCCTCTCTCGATCGTCTTTAGTGATCATATGATGGTCAACATGGGAATCCTTGTCGAAAGCTGGCCGTTTGTTCCGGGGTGCGACGCTGCCGGGGTCGTCGTCAAAGTCGGCGAGCAGGCCGCGTCAAAGTTCAGCGTCGGCAACGAGGTCTGTGGATGTACCCGCTTGGGGACGAAGGGGTATTCTACCTGTCAGGAATTCGTGAGCTCCTTCCCTCCCTCTATCTTTTCCTGTCAAACATAGTCTTTTCTCTGTGGGCCTTACAGTTCAATTAATCGTATGTCATGTCGCGTAGTTCCTAATGGATGCCGATTTGACCATTCCGAAGCCGAAAAATCTCAGCCTTGCCGAGGCAGCTACAATTGGAGTTGGCGTCGAGGTACATCCATTTCGGACATTGGAGACCCCGTCGTTGCGCCATATTCACCATACTAAGTGTGCCCTTCATAGACCGCTGCGCTGGGAATTTTCAAAGGCTGCACTATTCCACTCCCCGATCCCGATAATCTCCCAGCACCGTCGGCCGCTTCGGTATCCAGCTTTTCAAACTTCTTGGCTATAAGGTTATCGCTTCGTGTGGGACGAGGTCATTTGAGGTATGTATCATACACCACTCCCCCATCACACGCCACGAGATATTTGAAGGCTAAATAACTGACACATGATAATGATGTAAAGGCCGTAAAGCAAACCGGCGCAGATGTGGTGTTCGACTACAAGATTTCAACCACGGAACAAGTTTCAGAGTCTCTTAACGTGCTCGACGAGACCAGGGGAAACCTTCACTACGTGCTTGACGCGGCAGCGGGCGGTTTTGAATTCGGGCGCACGCTCTTCAAGGAGCTTCCTGAAGGAGTGGCCAAGTACTTCGCTACCACGAATGACTGGTACGTTATTATGACATACTCAATAGATGCGCATACTGATACCATTTTTTTTACAGGAGCGGAATCACGGATTTCGAAGGCGGGAAGTCGGATTGTATCAAGCTGGGGCTTATCGGACGGGATTCCGGCACAGAGATCAACGACGCGCTGGTCGGATATATTCCTGTTTTGGCCAGACTTTTCGAGCTGGAGAAACTCCTGCCTGCCCCATATGTTGAGATTGGTAATGGAGGATTTGACGCCGTGCTGGAGGCGCTTGAGTATCAGAAGTCTGGTGCCGCGGGGTCCAAGAAGGTCGTTGTGAACGTGCAGGACAGGTGAAAATCGATAGTGTGGCTCAATTGTACCTCGCTTGTGAGAACAACAAACATGGTATTATTTAGTGAAAGGAGTATGTGTTAATGAACAGCGTGGTGTAATCAATATGAGTAGCCATTGTTCATGTGTACGTTTTACGGTCTCTCCCATCTCATGGTGACTTTACTCGAACGCCTCGAGATAACCGCTTCAATCTAACCTACTTGGTGAAATGTAATCAAGGATATGACGTGGCAGGTGTTCTGGGGTCGTGAAGAGGTCCTTGGGTATATACGGGACGGGATCTGAGCACTCTACAAGGATCGTTCCATGTCAGCGCGAGTTCCAGGAGCTCTATACCCGCCTAAGGAAGTTCTTGATATAATTGAGCGCAAGTGCTTTCCGATGCAGACAGGTAGTTGAGGCCTGCTAGCATAAAAACTGGCATGGAACGTGAGCGTGTGGTGGAGAAGCTGAATCAAATTGGCCAACGATAGTAGTTGCCCACTTCGTACTTTGGACTGATGCGAAATTGTAAATGACCGGTATTTCTTCCAGAATGTATGTACTGTAAGTGTTGTTTTTCCAATGGCTTGGGAAGAAAAGCACCCTATAGTTCTCCCTTCCACCCATCGGCAACCTCTATTGTCATAATTATCCCCAGTCTAGTCGCCACCACAATAATATTTTCCGAAGTAGACCACAGCCCGGTTCGATACTCGAGCGGGAGCAGAATTAATTCCTGTCCACCGTTGACGATCCAGCCCCCGTCAACATAGAGCCCGGCTGGCTTGGGAATGCCGCCATTCAACATTGTGGGCACGTCAAAGTGGCCTGTGTTGGTGTGGAGAAGCCTCCCATCCGGAGAGAACCTGACTTTTGTTATGCGAGCTTTTGGGGTTGCTCCCATCTTGGCCCCCGTCTGAACGCTGAAAAGGTTGGCCGATGCGCCTGTGGCGGCGAGAATCAGATTGTCTGGAGAGAATGCTTGGCCCACAAACGCAAAATCACATCGCATATTGTGCAGGTGCTTTCCTTCTACTATCGAGTAGATGTGGATATTGATATCGTCCTTAGGGGCGCATGCGATAGGTTGATTGTCGGGCGAGATCGCAAGGCTGCAATCATCAAAGGATCTTTCTGCTTGGATGGTATTGACCAGGTTTCTGTTATCGATGTCCCATACTTGAATGTGTATCAAATCTTTTCCGCTCTTTCCAGGCCGTCCCATGTTATCATTCACAGGGATTCGCGCCACGGAAGCTATAAGAGTCCCATCTGGTGACATCGTCCAGCCAC
Source organism: Penicillium sp. S1316 (assembly GCA_023627405.1). Lineage (NCBI taxonomy): Eukaryota > Fungi > Ascomycota > Eurotiomycetes > Eurotiales > Aspergillaceae > Penicillium > Penicillium sp. S1316. Next base: position 461,443 of record JAMAHF010000015.1, read on the forward strand.
GGGTCGACCCGCCATTTTTGCAAAAGATTTCACCTTGATATGAATCCGTCGCAATTAAGTGACCGCCGAAAATTGCAAATGCCGCCCTCCGACCACCTCCCAATACGCTGAGCGCCCCAAAAAGCATTTCGTCCCGTGGATTGTTCCATACGCCGTCGATCCAATCATCACCCACCAGATTTTTCATAGATAGCGTGGCCGGACCCACGTAAAGTGCTACAAGAGTTCCGATCGACATTTCTAGATCCCGGAGCTCGTCATTGAAAGGGTTGTCTATATTCTCGCGTGTTTCTCCCTGTGTATCCCAAATATGCACGGGTCAATCCCACCGGAAGTGGCGAGGAACCTCCCGTCTCCAGAAAAACAAGTCCGCCTAGTCGAGGGGCTTCGCACTAGTTGATGCCAGTTCTTTGTTGCAATATCCCAGATGCCGAAATGAGTGTGGGCCAGGACCGCTACACGCTTAGAACCGGTGCCCGGTACCCACGTCACTTGACCCCCGTCATAATGCTCTAGAACCCATGGGTACTCAACACTATCCAGCATTTCTGCAGTTCTTGTATCCCATAATTCAAGTCGATTGGCGTGAGAAAGCGCGGCGAGAACGGTACCGTCTTGGGAAAAGTCGACTGAATATTTTGTACTTCCCAGCTGAAGACTCGACAAGACTGACCCTCTTCTTGATGTCCAGGTTCGGAGCTCTCCACTCAAAGACTCAGTGCGCAAAATTTGCTCCGTTTTAATCAAGCTTGCCACCTTCCCCAGCACAGTGTGCACTAGTGATGTATTATTAACATCGAACAGAGAGATCCAGTTTCCGAAATGAGTAATTATTAGCACTTCTCCACTTTTTGAGAAGTGCAGAGCATAAATTCCTTTGGCGCACTTTTCAAAGGTATGGACAAGTTCCCTCTGCTGTATATTGTATATGCTGATTACCCCATCTTCGGTTACCGCAGCAATGAGGCTTTTAGCGGGAGAAAAAAACCTACCTTGCTTGTGCGGCCTTCACCCCCTTGTAAAACTTCGGTTTCGAGCGCAGCAAGTTTCAAAACAGCGACAGCTCCCTCGCGGTTAGGGTATGCCAATCTTCGGCCGTCAGATGAGAAGGAGAACTGTCTCCTCTCACCCGGCTTTCTGTGTAAACAAATCTCTGTGAGCCGCCTCCAGGTTACAGTGTCCCACAGTTCTGCGGTATTGTAGCTTTCTGTCAGGAGAGTGCCACCATCAGGTGAGAAGAGGACCGATTCCAGGTGTGTCGGCTTAATGACCTTCAGCAATGGGCTCCATCCACGAGGTGTGCATGCACGTGGTGTGGTCTGTCCAGGGACCTCGCTTCCGAAGATATTACGAATCATCGTGTTTCGTGGAGTAAACAGCAAGGCTGAGACGTAAGTTTGTAGTGGTGCGACTTCAATGAGTGCCCCAAAGTTGAGCAAGAAGCGCGCGGCATCATTTATAAAGGCTTCAGTGAGTGTTTCACCATCCACCTAAATGGTTCATTCAGCAGTGCTCAAGAGACAAAGCTTGGTGCTACTCACCGAGATGAGACGTTTCATGTCGTCGATCACCTGGCTAGCCCGGCTGACCTTTCCTAGGATGGCCATGGCCTCTATCCAATGCGTGAAGTGGGATTTGAGGAACTGCAAAAGTTCGCTGTCATTGGTGAGGGCAATGTTGCTTAGTCGAAGGTGATCCCACCAGCGAACGCAAGAGTACTGGAAATGGGGAGGCAAGGATTTTTCCACTACAGATATTGTGATATCGTCCGCGCGGATGCTCATATGTCTCAAGTTGCAAACGTCTCGGCAGAGTACATTCGACATCATAGAAATGCATCTTCGGAATAGGATTCCGTGCGTTTCCTTCTCATAAACCACAAATCGCTCGTCCTTACACCGAACCCTGTCAAGGAGGATGTCCCTGAAGACAAATGGAGCAGCTCCACAGGCCCAGGAGTACCTTTAGGTACTGAAAGAACTGACTTTCAGAGGTTCTAGGGCCGTTTCCGTATCTTCGAGTGAAGTTCCGAGGAGGTTGCTGATCGTGTCCAGTGAAAGGGGTTCAGCGACGTTGGCTATAGACCCAACAATGTATTTGAAGTCTTCAGAGATCTTTAGTAGCTCATCGTCCTCGGCGTCGGGTGATAGTGATGTCTAGAGGATGGTGGTGTACATGTTATCCAGACTCGACTGTGCGCCATTAGCGCTGGCAATAGTACTGAGAAGCTTCTCAAGACGGCCATCAACAAGTTTGTTGTTCATCTTTCGGGTCCCTTGCAAGAACAGACAGGCTGTAGAGGCGTATATGAACAGCCCTTCTGCCTTGACGACAAGACTGCGCAATTTAGCGTCTCCAGGCCAGTTACCGCCCAGACCGTGGATATTGTGCACATGTGAAAGCTAAGCCTCGACGAAAATAGTAATATCGTCTTTCTGCTTCCTGTTTTGGTCTGGGCCAGTTATCTTCGGAAGCAACACGTCGCAATGATATATTCGAGGTACCGTCGCGAATTGGGAGCTTACAACCCAGTCTGGCCTACTCGTAATAAACACCCGTAGGCTCACGCTTTCCAAGTCTCGGGCTTCCGGAAGTAGAGAGAGAATGATAGACATGTCATCCTGCTGTGTCCTGTTTGTGCTCTGGCACTCGTCCAACGCATCGACAACAAGGATTACTGTGAGCTGCGAGAGATGTCGCTTACCGAGTTTGGTCAGTGGGTTAATGATCAACTCCTTCCACTGATTCGCCCGTATCGGATTGCCAATAGCGTGGTTCTGCTCGATAGATTTCGCAACGTATGTCTTCATTCGGGGGGTTGTTTCACTTAATTGTCTCGCAGTACTCAGAAAGAAATGCCGGGCATGGTTACGCTCAGCGTCCGTTCGGTTGAAGAAGAAGCTCGCTCCAAGACAAACTTCGTCATCCAAGCAACCATTACCGGCGAGAGCCTGGCGTTGGTTTAAAGCAGTAGCAACCGTCCGTGCAATAGTCGACTTGCCAGTTCCAGCCATCCCACGCAGCCAGAAGACGGGTTCCGCCTTGGGGTCTTCGATCCAGCTCTGGATTTGGGTGAGACTTCCCAATTGAGTTCCCTCCAGGCATTGGGACTTGACTCCTTCCTCGTAGTGGTTTAAATTCGCTTTAGAGACCGTGGCCATTGTTTCGAGGAGCTCCAGAAGATGCAGGTCCTGGTTTTCATTTTCATTATTAGACTGTGCTCGAACACAATATTGGCAGAGGTTGTTTGTACCTGAATCTTTTGATCCTTCTCCATGAGCTTGTCAAGAATCTTTCGCTGACCCTCCTGTAATTCCCGGACATGATAATCAATATCCTTGAGAGTTCCCTGGGGCAAGATTTCGAGGTCTTCGTTGATAGCTTGCTTCACTTTCTCGATTTCCGTGAGCAGATTTGCCCAATTGTCAGCGACCACCACATCTCGTAAAAACTGAAACATGGTCGAGCTCGAATTTTTTTCGCGACAAGGATCTGATACTTGAGAATGAGAACGTACATCATAATAGTTTTCTTTTGAAACGATTCAGCTTGCATTCTGTATTCTTCTGGCTTTCTAGAAGAGCATTAGTCAATACTCACACACTAGTGAGCCTCATTGATCGCGAGGATACGCACTTAGAATCCGAAGGAACTGAATGACGTTGGACATGAACGCTTTCCATGAACCGGCATCTAACGAGTAAATCCGAAATCACCTCCAGACTTTCCGCCAGATCTTCGCCTTGTTTGACAGGGTTTGCAACAAGCTAGATGATCTCATTAGCAAAGGACTGGCCATCTCAGACAAATACTAGACCTCACCGGCAGAACGAGCAGAACTCCAGCCCATGCGATCGCTGCATGCGGCTCTGCAACAATAGCGGCCGAGACGACATCCTCAGCTGCAATTACGGTCCGCACGACGCGTCTCACCTGGTCACGAATGACGATTTCCTTGCCACCAAATGTGACAGCCCACTGTCTGGCCTGGATTTCTTCGAGCTTCTCCTGAACCAAAGCTTCTAACTTTGCTTCGCGGCTCGTGGCGCCTGGTTGTGGACTTGCCTCTGCAAGCAGCGACTGCTCGTAGGAATCAACAAGCTTCGCATTCTCAGTTCGGAGGAGCGTATACGCCTCCTCCCAGAGATTCCCGACGCGAGATCTCCCAAGGAGGTTGGAGTAGCGCTTCGGTGACCATCTTCTGCCACTCCCGCTGTTGCTGGGACTGCCGACGGCGGTGGGACGACCAGATCGTGGCTGCTCGAATTCGAGACTTCCGAAGCCTCGCCCTCATCATCAAGAGGTCTCCCAAACACGCGCCTTAATCGATGTTTTCGCGGCATTTCGTCGCCGGGGTGATAGCAAGGAGGTCAGCAACGGTCAGCAAAGGAAGGCGCGGGGCAATCGTGGTGAGGCAGGGGAAGGCGCCAGCTCAGCTCAGCTGTGCTTTGCTTGAGGCTAGCGGCAAACACGGACTCCCTGCAGAAGCGGATCATCTGTCTTTGTGGGCAGCACGTCTCTGCAGGTCTTATTGGCGAATCGGTTTCAGCAGGGCAGATCATACTACTCGAGTCTTCCCTTTGGCATGCCTTGTTGAATAATCAGTGTGCGGGTTTCCTATGTCTCCGCCCATATGCCGTTTATTTGCTTCTCTATCAGGGAGAGGTACATTATTCTATAGTAGTTCCATTTCTATTTTTTCTATGTCTATATTCACCCGCCTCTAATACTGCCCTAGTACGATGATATAGGCTTACACCAACTCTACTTATTTTCCTAATTGCGCTTTGACCAAAGGCGCCGGTCCGCAACTGTGAAGCACCACGGGCGCTCACTCGATGATTTTGTCAAACTGCTTACTAGGAGCCTACCTGTCACAATTTATAATATCTCTTTGTATATGTCAGGGTTGACTCGACGCGTACGACACGCTGCCCTGCCACCCCTTGAAGCCACATCACTCAACACTCAGGCGTTCTCAAGTCTCTCACAATGGAGAGCCACCTAGGTAATAAATTGTGCTAGTACTAAGCACCCATCAGCTTCTCAAGCCGGTGTATCGGCCGCCTCATAATTCCGTGTAATTGTGCCAGCGTTCCTTCGTCTGTAGTTTTCTCCCCTCCCTCATAACGAGAACTTAGTCACCTGCCTGAAGGCGAGTGATCCAGTTAGTATCCTCAACCGGAAGCATGCACCAAGGTAGGTGAAAGCCATGTCTCGCGATGCTTTGTTGTGAAGGTGGGCTCCGTTGTGCAGATCAATTGCGCATGCCTAAACTCCAGTTTAAGGACATCATTCATCACCGGGCGTTTGTCATCGCCAAGCGAGACTACAGATTTCAGAGCATAACATGAGGAGCTTGCTACGAATAGAAAGCATAGTGAAAGAAGAAAATCAGACGTCAGATCGCGTGGCTATCTACAAGCTAGACTAAATATCTAATACTGTCCTCCGCTCCCACCAGCCTCTTCCACTCCCAGCCCGGACCCTAGCTCATCTCCCGCCCCAGTCCAATTCCCACCCATCCCCAACCCCTCCGTCTGGGGAGGTTGGTTAGCACTTATTTTACGATAATAACGGAATTAGGTTACCTACCCTCCTCTCGGTTATACCAAGCCCAAAATCCCCGGTGGGATTGGGCGATGTTTCCCACCAACCAACTACATCACCGTTAGCAATTTCTACCTACATTTTCGTCTTGAAGCGTGAGAACTTACCCCCATCGCCCTCCAGTTAAATGGGATGTTGGGTGGCAGTCGGTTGGTGTCCTAGACGGTATCAAAGTTAGTGTTGGGGGGTCACCTACCTGAACCATATCGGTGTCGGTGTCGTAGCGGTAGTCGGTCGATGTCGTGTCGGTGTCGTGTCGGTGTTGGTATCGGTATCGTGGTCGGTATCGATGTCGAATGTCGAAATGTCGAGGACGGTGTAAAGTCGATCGGTCGAGGGGGGCGGTAGCGTCGGTGTAGCTGGCGCCCCGGCTAATGGACTACGACTTAGGCCCCGCGTACGGGAGTGCGTCATTACCCCTGTAAATAGGGAACCATCCACCGGTTTTCCTCTGCATTGCTAGATATCAGCAACAGTTACCCTGTGCAGGCATAGACGTCTCACCTGTTTCGTAGCATTTATGCGCCACCAGTACTCAGTAGGACGAACGCCAGCCTGGTTGTCAAATGGGCGAAAAACAAGAGCGAAAAGAGTGGAAAGGTGGCGTAAAAATAAAGGCGATAAAGGATAAAAAGTTCTTGTCGTGAAAAAAAAAAAAAAAAAAAAAAATTTCGAAAAAATGTCGAAATGAGTGTATCGGCAGATCGAATATAAAATGAGTGTCGTGGGAAGGCTTTAACGGAAGAATAGGCAGTGGAAGACCATGGTTTAAAACATGGGGTATCCCATCTGCCGGACGACTTCCCGCTTGTGAAGCCATGATTTGAAGACCATGTTGGGGGCCCATGCAGGGTGTCTGGCCTGGATACCAGCCAAGACATTGTATGAGCAGGCTTGTCCATGGTCGCAGGGCTTGGAGGCGTGTTTTGTCAACATTGCGTGGGTGCCAGTTCCCCAGGACGCAATGTATCGGGCCTCCTCACCGAACTTGTCGGGCTTGGAGAAAGGAATGACTGACCAGCCTTGGAGGCGGTTTTCCCTAGCGCGGGAAGGTAGGCGTGAAACGTGTAGGACAGGGTCGATCCAACGAGTGACATTGTGAGTGGTGGTCTCACCGAAATGAACGTGTTTGGCAGGCTTAACCTTGCATCCACCCTTGGCCGGAGCCTTGAACTTAGCGGAGACGTCGCCAGTGCCGATGCCGACTTGTGCGGTCGACTGCGCATGTGTGGCATGGACCCTGGGGCGCCCAAAGCGGGGCGCAGAAACGTGCTTCTTGGGATCAATGTAACGAGTGACAGGGATAACGGTCTTGCGTGAACCAAAAGAGACGTTCTTGGCCGGCTTGTTGGTCTCCCAAGGAGCGGGGGGGATAACAGTGGTCGAACCGAAAGAGACGCTCTTGGTCGGAGCGTTGATCCAACGAGTGACAGGGAGAACGTCCACGGTCGGGAAGAAACGGACGTGCTTGACCGGGTCGTTGATCCAACGAGTGACGGGGCGGACGGTGACGGTCTCCTCGAAGCGAACGCTCTTCACCGGCTTGTTCTTGCGAAGGCCGCCAGATCGAGCAGTAAGCTTGTTGGAGGCGAGACGGCGCTCCTCGACGATGGCGTGGCGAATGAAGGAGGGACGAGCAGTTGGAGCAGGAGCGGTGGAACGAGCGTGGAGGCGAGAGCCAAAGCGAGGCTCAGGGAGGGAGCGAGTGGAATCCCGACGAGTCAGGGATGGGACGAAAGAGCGGGCAGGAGGATCGCGGTGGGCGGAGGTGGGGGCCGGAGCACGAGGCTTGAAAGATAAACGAGAGGCGGGCTGTGCTCGGACCCGGGAAAGGAGGGAATGCAGATCCTGCTGTTGGCGAGCAGAAAGGCGAGGGCGGGGCATCGCGACTCTGGAGAAGAAAAAGGCAGGCGAAAAAAGAAACGGAATAGCAGAAGCTAAACACCAAATGGGGCACGATATAGCGCAGCGTAGACGAGTACGGTACTAGCAATCGAAACAGCCAAATGGTGTAGAGAGAAGAAGAGAAGAGGAAGACTTGGGGAGGGAACAAGAGAATATATGGGAGAGGGCCGTTGCCCTGCGCTGCCCCCGTTGCTGTGAGCAGATTATCGCAAAGAGAGAAGGAACACTCTCATCTTCATAACAACCGTCGTGCAGGAGGAAGAACACCAAGAACTTCGACATGAGCGCCTACAGACTCGTGGATATACCAGATCTGTTCCTTCATCATGCTATCAAAGCTACAGGAAGATCTCGAGCACCTGCAGGACTAGTCTACAGGGCTTAGCCAAGGCGACCACGCGCTACACCGGTTTCTGTACAGGCGGCGCAGATCAGGTTCCCCAGGACACGCTATTCCAACGTCGGCTCTTTCCCTCCGCCTCCAACAGCTGGAGCCAGGCGACGCGGTACTATGGCAACCGCTCAACACTCCATCACTACGACACGGCGGCGCGATCTTCAAGTTTATGGCAATGCGAATTGAAGGAACAGTAGTCTAAGTTTGTAGTCCTACGCTGCCCAACAGTGCTAAAGTAATTGTGTGAACCCATACCGAGGTGCGGCGATGGTCTGGGTTGTTGCTAATATAGTACCAAAAGAATTTCTCCGGCGACAGGTAGGGAACAAAGTCTCTACTACGCGGCGCTTGATCGAACAATCCCTTCGGACATTCGCAGTCCCAAGCAATTGCCTAGTCTCCTCCCACAAGACAGGAGTGTCAGGCCCATGGGCCGAGTAAAATTCACACTCGTGCCATACAGCCGGTTCCTATCGGGAGACGCATCAAAGTATTTCGTACCGATAATCAATGTCGGTGCACTCCCAGCCTCTCTTTCTTCTACTCGAGCGAGGAGGGCATCGTGTGCTGAGTCGTTCTCAGCGGGACGGGCTCTGGTCCGCCCTTCTTCTTCTTCTTCTTCTTCTTCTTCTTCTTCTTCTTCTTCTCAGGTAAAGACCCACTCAAGTTATATATATGCAAGGTAGGTGCGAGGGCACTTTTGGGAAGGACTCATTCAGGTGACGAGATGTCCTCTGCTGGTAGTGCAACCGCTATCTCTTGCTGACGACCCGTGGAGGAGCAGCTTATGGTGTGATGTGCGGGTGAGAACGTTAGAATTATTGGGGGGATAATGCTGCCTTAGACTTGGGGGCGTTGACTCGTTCTAGCCCCGAGCGCCGGATGGATATATCAAGCATGTTGCCGGTTCTGTCGTGACAGCCACGAGTTAGTGATTGTCCAACAGAGAAATGTTCTGTGTTACGGGGGAGGTTGTGGAGTGCAGATGGTGCCGCCTGTCGGGGAGTCGCGATAAGATAAGGGAACTATCGGCGAAGTCTCCGGCTCCACGTGGTGCGGGGCTTGGCGTCCGGCGAAGTTGCCCATGTCGTGGCCAAGGACGAGTTGAGAGCTGAAGCGATGTATTGCACAATCGATGAGCCCAAAGCTTGATCTTTTCGACGGGCATCTATGGCACGGTTTCTGAGAATTTGGGGTTGCGTCTTTGTGTATCCAGTGATCATAGAGGGTTCTTGACTTTCGTGGTCTTTAAGCTCCCCGTCAATATATATCTTGGATGTTGGCATAGCAAATTCGCTGAGGACGTGACAAGTGTAGGCAAAATGTATTCAATTACGTCAGATAGAAGGTAAAACATTTAGTCTCTTAAAATGATATTGATTGCCCAAGGATCTGCTTACTCCTATAGACAAGGCTTCGCAACGGGACCTGAGCAAAGTCACGTGGAGGTGAGCATCACGTGGTCGCGTTGCACGCCCTTCTCCAACATTTTGTCTGAGCTCCACCATTTCTTCATGTTGCGCATGAGCACCTTCGAGTCAAGCTTCGAGAAACCGACACTCTGGGCCATGCCTCCACTCCAAACTGGCGACTCAAAAGGTTAGCACGGACATGATCAACTCAGCATGATCTCTCCTGAATTCACAGAGCAACACGGCCAAGACGGACCCGCGGAAAATCGCCAGTACCGTCCCTACCGTTCGAAGCGCCTCCGACCGTGCGACACCTGCCGCCGCCGAAAGGTCGCGTGTCGCATTGACTCTCACCCTCCCTGTGCAAACTGCAGCAGTGGCGGTATCGAGTGCAGCTTTGAAGATCCTCCTTTGAAAAGACGACGGGAAGCTCCTAACCAAACCGACCTGCCATTGACCAGTGGCGTTTCCTCCCGCGGGAATACTCCCCCAGTTGCACCTTGGAACGATGCAGGAATTGCGGTTGGCCCAGATGATTTGGTACAGGAGCATGTAGGGTGGCGAGACTGGGGTTTCAGCACATCTGGGAACGACCAGATGAACATCTCTCCCCCGCAATTACCCGCATGGGGCGGTTTTGGTAATCAATTTGCTTTCGAGGTGCCGCCGGCGTCAAATGGGACACTTCTACAAGACCTTGCTGGCTCAGAATTCCTCAACTCCTTCAATAACCAGGTTCAACACTCACCAATCCCCGAGGCACCCGTGGCGTCGGTCCGATCCCTGGATAAGCTGGACGGATTTTCAAGCCAGTATTTTGGCCTTTCGGGCGAATCTGATCCCTACTTGCTGCGGCACTTCCGCTTCCTATCAGACGGACAAACCCAGTTCTTCAAAGTCCACTTTCGCTCTCTCGCCGGTGAAGGTGAAACTGGAAACTTCGCCCAACCTCCGGTGCAGTTCATGGTTAGTTCCGATGAGCTTGGGAACGCGATGAAGTCAGAAACAACGTTTGGGAACCTGTCGCCGCCCGATTCTTCTCGTGATAGATTGGAGAACATGGTCGCTCCGGAAGAGGGGCGACGCCTCGTGGGATTGTAAGTACGGTATCTACCCCACGGCAGAGATTCCTAAGCTCACCGACGGGCATTCGCACCATTATAGATTTCTACGCTACGTGTTTCCTAGCCTCCCGATAATCTCTCGCAGTGAATTGGGTATCGGTAAACACAAGACCTTCCCCTCTGCCTCCGCGTTGTCTGAACTTCCACCCCACCTTCTGGCCGCTATCTACGCCATATCAATCCAATTCTGCCATTACGATCCAATTCTTTGCGTCTCAAAGGTTTACACAAAACCTCCAACCGATCAACTCTGGAAGCTTGCCCTGCAAGAGATATTCCGTGAGATACACACACCACATCTGGCTGTCTTGCAGGCTATCCTGCTATACCTTCAAAAACCGCAAGTCGAAATGTCTGGCGCTGTCGCTGACAGCCCATTCCGCTGGTCCTTCTTGTCCATTGCGATCTCTTTATCTTCCACCTTGGGTCTTCACCTTGATTGTCGAGCATGGCCCATCCCCGAGTGGGAGAAGCGGCTCCGCAGGAGGCTGTGGTGGGCCGTCTATTCTGAATCTGCTTGGCGAAGCCTGTTGATGGGCTTCCCTAATCATATTCACGATGACCATTGGGCAGTTGAGGAGCTTGATAAGACGGACTTTTTGGTCGATGCGCATTCCCCCAGTGATGTTGATTCTCCCCAAGACGCGCCCCAACTCCCGCCTGAGGCAGACGCCGACATGTCTAGATACGACTTTGTCTATCTTGTTCGATTGGCCTGTATCGCGTCCGACATATACTGGAAATTCTAGTAAGTCCCTGTTATTATTTAGTCTAGTAGTAGTAGACTAACCATTTAGCACGCTCAAAGCGACTAGCCGACTGGCGAAAGACTTGCATTCATCACTAAGTGTTGCGAAACCTCTCCGTACTCGCCTCGAGGAATGGTACTCCGCTCTCCCTGAGGAGTACAAACTGCATCAGATTACCACCCCTTCAGGGTCTCTGGGAAATGGCCGGAGGTTCGTGGCCTACCTACGGCTATCATATTTGACATTGGAGCTTTTCATCTATAGAGCCCTGTTAAGACCTATAGGTCACACGGTTTCTCCAGAGCAAACTACGTCGTTGCCCCGACCAACTGCCCAAAGCCTTGAGGAACGCGAGGCCAACATGGATCCTGCTATCGAAGCAACATATATCGCCGCAGAGGGATGTGCTTCGCTGATAATATCATACGTCTCTGGCCTAAAGTCAAGAGACTTTAACTCCTTCTGGCTCTCTTGTAAGTCTGACCTTGTTGCGACGCTCTGCTGTCATCGAGGCAGGCTCGCTGATTGTCGATGCGTCTCGCAGGGTCACGTGTTTGTTTCTCTACCATGTCCAATTACGCCGTCACACTTTTGTTACAAGCTCCGTCATCGGCGCACGCGGATACGGCAAAGAGGCTCGTTGACGAATGGCTCGAAACCCTTCGAACCCACAGTCCTGCCTTTTCGCAAGTGCGGCTTGGCTTGCTGCGGCTTGATGTCATGCATTGGGTTGGTTTGCGGAATTTATCCAGGGCTTCGCCGTGGGCAGAGGCCGTGATTCAATCCCACGATGAAACGCAGGCGGCGATGGATGATTAGGTGTCAGTCTGCATTTTATTTCAGCGGTATCTAGGCTACACAACATGCCTCTTCCCGTCACGAAGCGGTACGAACCATAAAAGGTCGAAAATGGTCTCTATCCAAGGGGCTCCTTTTGGTACACGCAGCAACTGTTTAACCGTTCAGGGTCGAAGGAGCTAAATCTTTTCGCTCTGATGCCTGTCAATCTCTCTCCCTATTGTGAACGGCCACAGCGTGTGCGTATGTGTTTGTGTTAACCCCGATTCCTGACCCAACCATCGCAACTTCTTCCTGCCAGGGCTTGCAACATTCGCAAACATTCGGTCAGAGGGACGCAGTTGCGGTCTTCCTTAAATGTTGGTCGTACTTCAAAACTGCATCAAGGAGGACTTTCGCTCCGAGGTCACTAGGTAGCCAATACGGGGTCAGTGGTATGTACGCGAAATAGAAATCTCTTCTGATAATGACGCACCATTCTTCAGCGGAGGTGTACTCGGCTGGGTTATGACTGACGCCACCTTTCGATGGGACGAAGATCATAGCCGTGGGTACGACGGTTGCTGTTTCAGCGCTGTCGTGACCGGCGTAACTCACCATGTCCATTGTCATGGTCTCTCCGGCATTTTCGATAGCTGCCACTTGTACACAGGCGCGCGCAACTTGATCGAATTGAACACTTCGTTTGGACCAAGTCCGCTCCATTGACACGGTGATTCCCGACCGATGCGTTGAGAGGTCATCAAGATAATGTCGCAGTTCTGTTTCGATACGACCTAGTACTTTCTCACTTGGGTGACGCAGGTCTAAGGTACAGAATGCACCCCCGGGAACTGTATTGGTACTGTTGGTTTTTGTTCTCATCACACCGACGGTTCCAAAGGCTCCTTCCCGTATTGAGAGCGCTTCGACCTTGACGGCAAATTTAGCCAGTACAACAAGTGCGTCGGCTCGCTCGCTCATAGGGGTTGCTCCCGCATGAGCCTCTCGACCATGGCAGTGGATAGCGTACCAGCGCATTCCCTGGACCCCTGTTACCACTCCAACCTTTTTCTCTGCTTTCTCGAGTAAAGAACCTTGCTCGATGTGTAGCTCGATGTGGGCTGATAATGGATTCTCCAGGTACGAAGATGGTGTTCGTCCTAGGTAATTTATTCGTCGGAGCTCAGTACCCATTGTGAGCGGGGATTCGCCTTCTGCGGGTGGTTCAATTGCTTCTAGGTTGTGGCACTCTGATAAAGATTCGGATCCCGACCAGACTCCGGATCCTGCGCACATCTTGGGAAAGCGAGATCCCTCCCTGTTGTTGGCAGTATCAGTAACATGCAGTAAACAAAATGTGCTGGCAGAGCAAGGGCTATTTGCACTCACTCATTCGTCCAATCGATTGCCGCAATCGGCGCGTATGTTTTTATACCATGGGTCTTTATCGTTCGCAACACTTCCAAGGCCGCGATGACCCCAAGTATACCATCAAAGCGGCCACCCGCTGGCTGTGAGTCTAGATGACTTCCCATTCCGATCGGTGGAATGGAATTATTCTCCCCTGGCAGGATCGCAAATATGTTTCCCATTGCGTCCACCTTGACATGGCAACCTAGCCCTTCTGCTTCCTGCACAAACCAGTCTCGTACTTGACGGTCGCTGTCGCTCAGCGACTCGCGACTGAGACCTATGTGCTCGCCCGCCTCGAGTCGTCCATACTGAGATGAATGTTGGATCTGATCCCTGACATGGGGAGTGGGAGTAGTTGCCATTGGGGAATTAATCGACATTTGCGGCACGAGCTCATGTGTTGACTGGAACGGAAGAATATCTGCCTCTTATCACGGAAGGCCAAAATAAAATCTTGGTACTTGAACTGGGAAATCGCGCTCCGAACGGCTCTGCCGACCGCCGCCTCCAAGATGAAGATTCGGGGGCACCCCACTTGGAGAATTGGAGTTGCCCGACTCGGTCGCCCACCGGCCTCTGGCTTATCTCGGGCGTCTCTATCTTATCGCCTTATCATTGGCCCTAATTCCAGATCGCGCCACCAGCGCAGTCTGGTCTGTCCGTGGGCACTTAGATACGATACTGGCAGTGTAGTCGTTCAATATCACGATGTGTAAAGAGGAGATAGATACCCAGGGATTGTCATAAAGACCCTTGCGTCCGGTCCCCGGCGACACAACCGTTTGAAAGGTATTGTCAGGATTTTCTCCCCTTCACCACCACAATGTCGGAGCTAAAGTCCATTGACTATACAGCCGCCGAAAACCCTCAAACTGATCGGGGATCTGTCTCAGAACATGGAGAAATTGACCATGCGGTCCAGAAACGGGCCTTGTTCAAATTTGACATGGTCGTCATGGGTTGCTTCGGAGTCATGTATATGCTGGCGAACCTAGATCGAAACAACCTGGTTAGTTGCCTTTTTTTTTCCCGATGAAGAACGGCGGGATAGCTGATTCAATCAGGGAAACACCCAACTAATGGGCCTACCTGAGGACCTGGGTCTCGTCGGCAACCAGTTCGGTAATGCTGTCTCGATATTCTATGCAACATACGTCACGTTTGAAACCCCGTTATCCGTGCTATTGAAGATAATCGGCCCGAAGTACCTTCTATCGTCCTGCTTTCTTGGCTGGGGAATTGTCTGTCTCTGCATGGGCTTTATCAAAACTGCGAACCAACTTTATGCGTGCCGGCTGCTCCTCGGACTATTCGAAGCTGGCATTATCCCGTGCATCAACACCTATATTGGCATGGTATATTTGAAGTCTGAAATGTCCATGCGGTCTGCTGTCTACTACGCCTTTGGCGCAATCGCGGGAGCTTTCGGCGGACTGTTGGCTCTCGGTATCTCGCACGTCAAAACTGATAAGCTGAACTCCTGGTCATGGCTGTTTATCATCGAAGGATCCGTGACCGTCTTCCTATTTCCTGTCATTTTTGCCATGTTCCCCAAAGACCCGCTTACGGCCTGGTTCCTCAACGAGGAAGAGCGGACAGTCATGCGATTACGCCACGAGCTCAACCCCCACCTGAACCTGGACGATAAATTCACGTGGAAGAAAGTCCTTAGCGCCTTCCAGGACCCCAAGACTTACCTCCATGCCGTCATCCAGTTCTCAGTTGATATATCTCTGTTTGGATTCACGACGTTCATGCCTGCTCTCATCAAGGGGATGGGATACTCGGGCGCGCACGCTCAGGCTCTAACCGTACCAGTCTATGTTTGGGCTACCATTGCCTACTTTGCAATTGCCGTTCTCGCAGACAGAAAAGGCGTGCGTGGCCCGTTCATTATAGGCGCACTTATCTTCCTCGTCGTCGGCTATGCCATAAGCATCGGAACAAGTAACGTGGCCGCTCGGTACACGGCACTTTCATCATTGCAGTCGGCATATACCCCACGGTAAGTTCGACAGAAGACTTCAGATACCCAAATGGATAGCGTCCTAACAATAAACTCTAGACCGGAATAGCAATCGTCTGGCTCAACGCCAACTTCGCCGGCCACTACAAGCGCGCAACGGCCGTCGGCGTCACCTTTACAGTTGGAAACACGGCCGGCGCCGTTGTCGGTCAGGTGTTTACCACGGCAAGTGGGCCGAGATACCTACCGGGGTTGCGGATTGCACTGGGACTTGCATGTCTGGCGATCGTGGTTGTCTGTGTTCTGATGGCGGGGCTTCACTGGGAGAACGGCAGGCGCGACAAGAAACTCGCGGCAATGGGTGATGGCGGTGTTGAGCAGTTTGAGATCGTGGTGGATGATCGGGATGTGCATTTTAGGTATACATTGTAGAATAGGCATTTCGTAACTTGGTCCTGTGAAGTCGAGGAACATTTGAAATGCATACCTGTTACTTGTCACTCTTCTGCTACATTTATTTAAACACGGGACCAAGCCGCGATGCCACTCGCTCGCTGTCTCGGGGCGCCGATTTGCCTTGAGTCTTATGCATCTAGAAAGCAGGACTTTGATCCCATACACCGGCCGTGAGCACCCTTATGGCCAAAGTATGCAGGACCTCATCATCAGGTATGACATGCTACAGTACCAAAAACGGAAAGGCGCGAGGAGCCGAGACATGAGTTACGATAACAACGGCTGTTTCAAATTGACTTTTCTACAGTATCTACAATGCTAAATAACCAGAAATCCTTCAAGATACTCCTTCACGGCCCTACCACCATCGCCACTCAGCTCTGCCACGAAACCCACATATCCATCCGGCCGCAGGACAACCACCGCGCCGGACTTCAGATCAACACCATACCGCTTGTGTGCACCTCTTTTGCGGTCGTAGTACACTGGGCTGAACGGTGCCTGGCCCTCCAATGCCTCCTGCGTCCCGAGAGAGGTATCGCCAACGGAGGCAATTGTGATGATTCTAATGACATCCTTTTTCGCAGCCGCGGTCAAAACCCCATTCTGCGCTAGATATCTCGAAAACGAGGCGATTCCCGCCAGTGAGTCGCGCGGGTCACCCGCCAATGCCACGAGATACATACACCCGCGATTCGGCGTGACCGAATGCAACCGAACCTTCTCCAACGTCCCGGGTCTGAGAAGCGGCACATCAGCCGCCCTCTCCCCAGCCCGCAGCGCACACAGTCCCTTTCCCCCAGCCCCAGAAGCAGACCGATTAATCAAATTCCCCACGTATCCAATCCCGAGCCCCGTATTATACCCCTTCGCATCATCAAATGCGTCCGCAAGGACCGCATTGATATCCTTTCCCTTTTCCTCCCCCGGTTGCGGCTCCTCACCCGCGGGCCACTTGTTCGCCATGAGTGTGGAGATGCGCTTGTCAAATGTGATGAGCCGCTGCGCGGCGCTGCGGCGCTCGCTGTTGTATGTTTCGAGCAGGGAGGGTTTCGCGAGTCCCCGGAGGACGAGAGAGAGTTTCCAGGCGAGATTTGTCGCGTCGTGGATTCCGGTGTTGAGGCCTTGGGCTGCGCCGGAGGAGTGCGTGTGGCTGTTGGAAAATTTAGTATATGGTACTCGTGCGCGTCGGGAGGCGAGGTTCGTGGAGGGTTGGGCTTACCATGCGTCGCCGACAAGTAGAATCCTTGGGTGTGGTTGGTATGTCGATGCGACGCGTTGGCCGATGATGTACCTGCCCGCCAAATATCATCAGAGATCCGAACCCGAACTAGGTGTTAATTAAGGAGGAGCACGTACAGAGTCCACCACTCGACACTCTCGAACTCAAGTTTGAACGGCTTGACGGCAGCGATGGCTTCTTCGATAACTGCTTCCTTGGTCAAATTGCGGCCATGGCGCGCTTCCTGCTCGGGTGTGTAGACGTAGCCGATCCGCGTCAGGCCGCGGTCGAGCGGCGCCCAGAGGACGTTTCCGTGTGTCGGACTCTCGATAGATCTATACATAATCTCTTGTCAACGGGGGCTTCGGCTTCAGATGGAGAGCCTCGTATGTGCCGGGAGAAAGGCGGACGTACGCGTATGCTCGCGGGGTCGGAAGATCAGTCTTCACCTTGCCGTCGACTCGAATCCATTTATCCTGAGTCGTGTCGCCTTCGAAGGGGATGTTGAGTTGGCGTCGGACGAAGCTTCTGCCCCCGTCTGCGCCGATGAGATATTTACTAGGTATCAACGTTAGCTCGCTGTTTATCTAAGTGGTCCGCAACGGCGCCCCTGAGAGGACGTACCTCTGTACTGTATATTCCTCCCCAGTCTTCAAGTTCCTGAGATTACTTACCACGCCCTCACCCTCACCCTCCCCCAAAGACTCAAACCCTACACACTCTGTCTCCTCAGCCAGTGTAACACCCACCTCCTCTAGTCTGCTCCGCAAACACCCCTCAATAAACGCCTGGCGCAGCATAATTGCAAAATCAAACCTCGTATCCTCAATATTCTCAACGAAATTCCACACACGGCCGGGGATAATCCTCTTCCCCTCGGAATCGTAGGTATAACTCTCCCGAACAAGATCGCACTGCGGGAGCAGATCATCAACGAGACCAAGCTGGTCGAGCAGCTCGGCGGAGCGCGAGTAGAGGACATTCGCGCGGCCGGATTCCTTCATCGAGGATTTGTCCTCTTTGTCGATTATGTGGACGCTGCAGCCCCATTGCGCGAGCTGGTAGGCTGTTAGCAGGCCGACGGGGCCGGCGCCGATTATCAGGACGTCGACGGATTTCGAGGCGGTCATGCTGCTGCTGCTGCTGCTGAGGGCTGCGATGGGAGGAGAAGTAAGGGGGAAATCTGTTATGCGTACGCGGGGGTAGAGACTTCTTTACAATTTAAACTTGTCACCATGCTTCAAGCCCGAGGGGAACCAACCTCATTGGCTGATGTCGGCGTGGCGCCAGGGTCCCAACCTTGTGGGGCGCTTATCTTATCGCCCGAAAATCTGCTCGGCCGTCGCGGTAAACTTCCCCGTAGAAGGACCCTCGGTGGTAGAGCAGCCGCCACAAGTGCTGGTAGTCATTCTGTTTGTCGTTAGGTGGAAATGACGGGCGTCAGTTTGCCGCGCATGCCCGAAGCTGTCTTCCTCGGCGTTCATGTCGAGCGTCAGGGATTTACATTTACATAATGAACCGACCGAACCTGATTGTCCTCCAACAGGTTGTATTAGTCACTCCCAATACAATCGATTAAGATAGCGTCTATTTAGCGTGACAAAAAAAAAGCAGCAAAATATTTATCTCTTAGATATTCAACCACTACTGGAAGGGGACTTTAGACGAGTCCGGAAATGGAACGGCAAGGGGGTGGAATATGTAGTTATCTCACAGAGAGGACAGTGTGCTACGCGGCAAGACGCTCTACATGGAAGTTGTTCAGCTTTCTCCGTTCGAGCTGTTCAAACAGCGCCCATGGGCGCCGTAGGAAGTATCAGATAGGGTACGATGAAATCACGTGACTATGACGCTTTTTGTGAGGATGGGACAGCCTTGCTTGGAGACCAAGTCGCTTGGAGTTTGCCAAATAACTCTCATATGGTGAGATGAAACCGCTAGATAAAGCCCACTATTTGTTTCGAGGCCGTCAATTTTGTCCAGCCTGCTCTTAGAGACAAAAATGCCCACCAATCTTCGCACTCAACCTCCCCCCGAGCGTATAAAGTGGAAGGACCCGACCGCCGAACTTAAAGAGAAAACACACAGCCGCGTTATGCAAGGAATACTCCCACTCCCGAGGAGGAATGTTTTACGGAATGAAATGTCCCTCGACAATATTCCTTTGCGGCCCCTCAATCGCCGCGGGCGGCCACTCCCCCTCCTGTTTCCACACAGTCTCAAACACATACTCCCCACTACCCACAAGCTCATCAACCCCATCAAGAACCACCCTCGCCCCGCCCATTCGGCGGAACACACACTGTCGTCGTCATTGTACCCTCTTTATCGTCAACTGCCCACTGAACCTCATAAGGTCCATACGGCGACTCAAACCGGGTCCTCGCGCTGCGCACCGTTCCCCCAGGCCTCGGCCTCACAGTCGCACAACTCCACCCAGGCTCCGCCGCACTCAGCCCCCCGACGACCTCATGCAGGAATCCACAAACAGAGCCCAGCGCATAGTGATTGAACGAGGTCATCTGCCCGCTATTCACGCCCCCATCACCACCAGGACGCATGCTATCCCAGCGCTCCCAGATCGTCGTCGCGCCCATGCGCACGGGGTACAGCCACGACGGGCAGTCGCGTTCCTGGAGCATGCGGTACGCGAGGGGAAGCATGTTGTGCGCGGCGAGGGTGCGGAGGATCAAGGGGGTGCCGGCGAAGCCTGTTGTGATGCGGAAGCGGTCCCAGCGGATGAGGTGGGAGAGGCGCGCGCGTGCTGTTTCAAGCTGGAGCTGCTGGGATGGTGATTGTTCGTTGTCGTCGTCGCCGGGGAGGAGGAGGAGGTTGAATGCGAGCGCGAGTGTGTAGGTTGTCGGCGTGTCGCAGGCGAGGCGGCCGGACGGGGTTACGTATTCGTGTAGGAAGAGGGATGTAAGACGCGCTGCGTCGGCGATGTAATGTTCTGACTTCTTCTTGTGCCCGAGCAGAGCCCCGATCCGTGCGGCGACCCGCGTCGTGTGGATGAGGTATGCGTTCGCGACGAGGAAGCTGTCCGTTGGGCTGTTCCCCGGCATATCCGGCAGCGAGCGCGGGTCCAACCAGTCGCCATACTGCGGGCAGTCCGTGGACCAGAACCCGCGCTCGTCGCGGGGCAGGCCCCGATCGAGCCAGAGGCACATGCTTCCCCACTGGTCTGACAATTGCTTCATGTCACCGAAGGTATTGTAAAGGTCCCACGGTGTGATGACGGCGCAGTCCGCCCAGACTGCCATCGGACGTTTCATACGCCCGTCGGGTTGCTTGGGCGGGTTGGGGACGATGACGGGGACAACGCCGCCCGCGTCCGTTTGGTCAAGCGCGAGGTCTGCCAGCCAGGAGGCGAGGAAGGCAGACGTGTCAAAGAGGAAGTTGGCCGTTGGCGCGAAGACTTGGATGTCCCCCGTCCAGCCGAGTTTCTCGTCGCGTTGTGGGCAGTCGGTTGGGATGGAGATGAAGTTTCCGCGCATTGACCAAACAGCGTTTTCGTGTAGGCGGTTGATGTGCGCGTGTGAGCAAGAGAATGTCCCGGTGCGTTGCAGATCAGAGGCGATTACGACGCCGGTGAAGTCTGTGAGAGAGAGGTCATCGTAGCCGGTTATCTCGGCGTATCTGCCACTGTCAGTAGTGTCGTCCCATTTGGTGCAGTGAGCGAGCATACCTGAAACCATAAAACGTAAACTTCGTCTCCAGCCCTTGTGTCTTCCCACCAAGCCTGACGGTGTATGTCGCCTTGGCAGAGCGAAGAGGCCTTGTGCACAGCTCTCCATTCTCAAGAACCTCTGCATGCCTAATGACAAGAGTGCTCCCTGGCGCTCCCGGGACATCCTTTTCAATCCGCAGCCACCCAACAAAGTTCTGTCCAAAGTCAAGCACCTTCTTCCCGGAGGGTGTCGTGATGATATCCTTCGGGTGTAGCTCCATCACTCGTCTAACGGGAGGAAGTTCAGGCGCGATGAGCTCTGCCTGCGGAAACCCGAGCTCCTGCGCGTGACCGAGCCCATTTCTTTTCGGTGTTGTGGTAGACCAGGTCGGATCGTATAGGGTACTATCATACGTCTCGCCATTATACAACTCAGAGAGCAGCACAGGTCCATAGTGATACTCCCAAGAGCCATCCGAAACACAAACAATCTCCCCACCGATCTCGATCTGCCCCAGAAACGCCGGTCTCTCGCCCCACTGATTCGCTACCCCGGGTCGTCCTAGTCTCCCCGCAAACCAGCCCTCGGCCACCTGCACGCCGATAACATTTTCGCCCTCCTGTAGTAGATTGGTGATATCGTAGGTCTGGTAATATAACCGGTGCTGGTACGCCGTCCACCCGGGCGCCATGATCTGGTCTCCGACGCGCTTCCCGTTGATTTCGACTTCGTACACGCCGTGTGCGGTGGCATACAGCCTAGCGGGGCGTGCGAGCGACCTAGCTGCAGTATGTGTAAACGTCTTCCGAAGGAGGAAAGGTCGCTTGGGTTCCGGTCCCTGCGCTGGACCGCCGATGAGCTTCGCGCATGGTGACCAGTCTGAGCGGCGGAGGAGGGCGACTTCGATGCTCAGGCTTGACCAGTCGGTAGTGGATCCGTCGGCCCCTGTTGCGCGGACCTTGATGCTTGCGTGCTCGCGAGATACGAGCGGGGATGAGGGCCATGGCACAAGGACGGATTCGGAGGATTCGACGTGGTAGGTTTCTTCATCGCTCCCGGGTCGGGAGATTGTGATATCATATGACACTTGCTGCCAGTTCTTGACTGTCGTCGCATTGAACCGCCAGGAGAGCCGCGGTGTAGGCGCGAAGAGCCCGAATGCGCTGTGGTGGTGCTCCGCGCTCACTTGAGCGATGGAGACAGCCATGGTTTTGTTGTGTCTAGATTGATGAACACTCTAGAATGTCCCGACAGTCCCGAGTTAAGAAGAATAGGAAATGACACTCACCGCGGGGTAATGCCCCCCGAGGCCTCGGGGGTCGCAGGTCAGGAGATTCCGGACGCCATATGTGGAGCCAACCCCGCGTTGGAGACTAGGGGGGGCGGGATCCGTGGAGGCTAGCGCTGCCCTACTGGGCGGAAAAGGAGCAATCGTCGCATTCCAAGACAAAGGATCACGAAGGATTCAGTCGGAAAAGCAACAGTACACACTGATTTCCGCGAGGTCTTTTTCCGCTGAAGCCGAATCGCCGCGCATTCGCAATTGAACTCGGCATAATCCGAGCGCTTACCCGCTAGGCAAGGGGCAAATGGCCTCTCATGCTATTCCCGGGGTTTCGGTTGAGCTGCATGCGAGAGAGAGATGGGCTCTCGAACATGGGGTACATAAGTGGACCCAAGCCCACAGGCGCCTCGTTTCTCCACAGATCAACGACCCCCGCTTGTCAACTCCCGGCTACATCGCCATCGCCCTACCTGTCCCTTATTCATAATCGCTCTACCTGATGCGCAATGTCTAGAAACGACAAAATTGAGGCCGCGCCTCAGGCGATAGGCGTCGAAGACGCAGCACCCCAGAAGCCAACGACTGTCCGCAAATCACGCCTTGATAGCCTCGGCTACTGGGAGACAGCTAAGATCTTCTGGAAGGTACCTTACCTTACTGCGCATATTACTACTTAATTACAATTTTATGCTAATCTTTCCCTCAGGCGGTCCTTGTCTGCAATCTGGTATCGATTGCCGCTGCTGCCGACGGATACCAGTACACGCTGAATGGAAACGTCATCGCCAATAAAGGTTTCATCGCGCATATAGGCCATCTCGACGGTGAAGGGGAGTATGTCCTCAACGCGAACCACACCTCTCTTTGGGGCGCGATGCAGTCGCTCGGCCAGCTCGTAGCCATGATTGGGATCAGTCCTGTTTCTGATGCCATTGGACGCAAGATGACCATGTATGTCCTGTGGATTATTCTCGCAGCCGTAGGTTTCCCCTTCCCTCCCCCCTCCCCTCCCCCAGGCACTTCTCTCGGGGTTATTGGCTTTTGAAATACTCACAAAAAGGTCTGCAGTCAATCGCGCTGGAAACCGCCGTCCGCGACTGGAAAGACTGGACGGCTGCAAAAATCATGGCCGGGATCGGCGTCGGGGCCCTGCAGGCCACGCTTCCCGTGTACATAACCGAGTGGGCGCCGAACAACATCCGCGGCGCGATGGTGCTCACGTATGGGGTGTGGAACACAATCGGCAAATTTCTCGCGCCGCTTGTGCTGCTGGTCTGCGAGCACCGTGATGAGATGGAGTACAGGATCCCGATCCTGACCCAGTGGGCGTTTCTCGGGCTTATGCTGCCGATCTTTCTCTGGGTTCCGGAGACAGCGCACTACTACGCCGAGCGGGATTTGGATGAGCGCGGGAAGAAGACGCTGGCGCGGATTAATGGCTCCGTGCCAGGGTATGACGTTGAGACGGAGTATGCGGTTATCAAGAATAATATCCTCGATCAGCGGCGCGTGCGACAGGAGCTGGAGGGTGAGGGTAAGAATGGCGGGTGGAGGGAGATACTCAAGTCGTACGTCGAGTGCTTGAAGGGGGTCAATGCGAAGCGGACTCTGGGGGCTGCGGCGCCAGCCTGCGCGCAGCAGCTTACGGGCTTGTCCTTTCTCAAGACGTACTCATCACTCTTCTTCCGGCAGGCTGGGTTTAAGGACCCATTTATGATCACGACAGTTCTGAGTATGGCCTGGCCCGCTCCGCCCGATCGTGTGCCATCTGATTTGCTAACAAACATGCGCGTATAGTGATCCTCGCCCTGGTAACCTCACTCGCCCTCATGTTCGGCACCGACAGATTCGGCCGGCGTTTCATCGTCTTCCTGTCCAGCATAATCTGCTCGATCGCCCTCTTCGTCGTCGCGATCATCGGCCTGTTTCAGTCCACGACCGCGCTGCAGAACTTCTGCATCTTTACAGCCTGCGTCTGGTCGCTCTTCAACTCCGCCCTCGGCGTCATTGGCTGGGCATTCGTCGGCGAGATCTCCTCGCAGAGACTCCGCGCAAGAACGGCAGGTCTCGCTGCAGGGTTGTCTGTTATCTTTGGGCTGACGTTCAATACAAGTGTGCCTAAAATGCGTGGGTACCCCTCCCTTTTACAAACCCTTCTATATGTCGTTTTATTCTACTCGTACCTCAGGCGGTTATGCTGATACAGCTGCCTGTAGTTGATACCGAAGGCGTAAACTGGAACTACAAAACTGGCTGGTTCTTCGGCGGACTCGGTGCGCTTACCTCCGTCATTGTCTGGTTCTATGTCCCTGAACCTTCGAGACGCAACACGGCGGAGATGGACGAAATGTATGAGAACGGTGTCCCCGCATGGAGGATGAAAAAGTATGTCACCGATGTACAGCAGCAGAATCAGGCTGGTTTGGAGCGGGATGTTTGAAGGATTGAATGGCAGGGGGGTGGGATTCTGGGTATTTGACCTTGGCAACTCTAGCTAGCTCGCGTAACATACAGCATTCCAATATACTATATGTATTCTACTCATTTGCCAGGTAGCGAAGTCCGTTTCGAGTTAAAGTCGGTCCACAGGGTGCAGTTAAATACAGCTTTTGCGGTTCCGGATGTCCGAGCCTTTAAGAAGGTATACAAAGCGCATGAGAAGTAGTATGAGGGTCTTAGTATGCATGAGATGTTTGTACTGGAGCGACTGGGTGTGAAAATTTTGCACCACGAGCTCCGTGGCTCGACCACAGAAGTGGTGGTTAGAGCTTCTTCCAACATGTCGCTGAGCTTCGTTTCCAAGAACAACAGCTTCCACTGACATGAAATGCCTTGGAGCTACTTCTTTTCAAATCTATGGACCCCCAGGCCGATATACCTAAGGCTTTTGGTAACATTTAGGCAGTGAGAATGTAGTGTCTTGGGTACATTATCCCACGTTTCGCGCAACACAGTAAGCGCTTGACTCTTGAACCCAGTGACTCTCCGAGGAGGAGGTTCCCTAGCTCGATACTTGAATAAGTACTCTAGAACTTTATCTAATTCGGGGTATAGCGAACTACAATGAGATTTAAAGACGTACTCTCCATAATCCTTAGAATCAAGCAGTACCGCACGCAGAATAATAAACAACCTTCCCCCTCAACGCCCGCTTAACCTCATGCAGCCGAACAAGATAATCAAATAGTGACTCATCATTCCCCCGTTTCCGTTCGCCAATCAGTGGAAGTCCGACTTGCGTGAACCCACTCCAAGGGCAGACCACCTGTTCCGAAACCCCCTCCTGCAAGTGGTGGCTGATCTTCCACTGCTCCGTGTACCTTTCTACGAGGAGCCACCGGAGCATTGCCGGAGATCTTTCTGCAAAACGGCAGGCAGAGATCCATTCCTTGGATCGCTCGCTGATGTATGATACCTTAGCCCCAGCGCGAACGAGATATTTGACAACCTTGAATTGTCCTTTGGCGCATGCGATCATGACCGCGGAGCCGATTGCGTGGCCCTCAAAGTTTAGATCCGCACCTAACGACGCGAGTGTGCGACAGGACTCTAGGAGTCCGTGTGCAGCTGCAATGCAAAGGGGGCTATCGTAGTCCTCTGGATCCAATGGGAGCATGCTGAGCATAGTCGTCCTCCCTAGAACGTGTAGCATTTCGGTTATGTATGGCATCAAACTCGTAAGATACGGCAAGGGGATTGGCTGATCGTGGAGTTCATTGTGTGGCACAAGCTGGTTACGAAGCAAATATCTTCGCTGCGTGTGAGAGTTCCCCATCGCATTAAGTATAGCAATTTGTTTGTCACGGTTGTTGTGGGGCAGGGCAAACTCCTGAAGCAGCGTAGGCGGAATTGTTTCTGCTGTTTGGCAACGTGGGAGGATCCAGGCCGTTCCGACGGGAATACGATCGCACCACGTCAAGTATGGTAGGAACATGGTGGTACTTTTCGCGTCTTTAGCAACGATGGCTACCTCAAATGCCGTGCCAGATCCCTTGGAGAAGTGAGATATGGAGATATCGGCACCATTCTCCAGTAGATATTGAAGTGCAACATAAGACTTATTCTTGACGGCTTCGTGCAGCGCACAACTATCATTGTTTGTATCCACCATGTTTATATCGGCCCCGTGCTGCACTAGCATATCCAAGGCCAGGGTATTGTCGTCTTGGGCAGCCTGATGGACAGGAAGCAACCCGTGATGTAAATTTAGAATCTCATGTGCTGGAGGAGCAACTATAGAGCTGTTGTTGGAGCTAAGGTTGTCCGTCAGCCAAATAGTAATAATACTTCTGTAGACAACGTACCTTTGGCGGCCCGACAGATGCTTTATAAAATCAAGGATAGTTGCCAGCCCGTCCATATTCTCCCACTCTATTGCGGCATTGACTGCTGTCCACTTACCAGTAAGCCATTCCGGCCATATGAGCTCAAAGTGAGACATCAGCCTTTCCAGGACCACGTTGCATGTGGTGTAGCGCAATGCGTATTGAATGATTCCTTCATCTGTGTCTTCAGAAAATACTCTCCACTCTCCGCCGCCATTCTCGAGAAGCCACAGGACAATGTCGGGTTTTGAGTGTGATAGGGCGGATATAATAGGGACCTCATTATCCCCAGGCAATGGATCGTTCAGCAGACAGCCCTGGGACCGTAATCTTACACATGCGGGGATGTCATTGTTTTTAATGGCTTCCTCCAAGCGCTCCAGTTTCAGCCTGTTGACAGTTTTGTCATTAGATATGCGAGACGAGGGTCTGTTGCTAGTTTTTTCCAATGGTACCAAAGCATTATTACCAGGTTGTATCTCGCCATCCTGGTGGCAGGTTGAACAAGTGGCGCTGCCAGGTTTCGCACCGTAGTCCAGCAGGAATTCGGTGACGTTCTTCGGCAGGCCCCACCTAATCGCTATATCATAAGGCGTCTCTTGAAGATCGCTAAGAGCATTTAAGTCACACGATTTCGTATGCAGGTACTGTAACATCTCTTGATACTTGCCTGAGAAATCCTGCACAGCAAAATGCGCGCATGTGTATCCAATCCCAGCCTGGGCATTGACATCTGATAACAGACCCTCTTCCACGAGATATTTCAAAGACCGCAAGGCGCCAGTTGCCACTGCTATATGGAGGGCGTTACAATTAGCAATGTCAGATTCTTTGACTAGGCGGGAGGCGTTATCATTGGACCAGAAAAACGGCTGAAGACGGACTGTCTTACCCCAGTCCAAGCTGGGGCATGTCTGCCGCAGCATGCGAAGTCCATCTGGTTTGTCGCTGCACACAAAGGCCAACATGGCATTGAATCCAAGGACGCATGTGGCTTCGCAATCAGCACCATTCTTGAGTAAAAGCTCTGCTGTCTTAACAGAAGATGACCAGGCATGCGCAAGAAGCGCTGTTGTTGAGTCCTTTTGTCGCACATTCGGGTCAGCTCCCTTCTGTAGAAGAAGTTCGAGTTTTTCCTCCCTCCATGGTACCACATCGTCGGCGAGGAGATGCAGCAAGCATAACCCAGAGTCAGAATTCGGTTTATCGAGTTGCAAAACCTCAGCCTTTGAGAGCAACAACTCAAATGTGGACGGCGAGCACTGACTGCCTGGCTGGCAGGCGATTTCGAGACACGATCGGTCATTAACCAGCTCATGCACGTCGACCCCAAATTCCAGGACTTCGCGTACCACGCTTTCCCAATTTGCATATGTACTGACGCAGAGCAGTTGGGACCAAATCTCAGCATTCCCCGTAAAAGTACTGGAGTTGACTATTCGCAGAACGCAGGAGTCGAGGGATGTCATAGTAGACCAGTTCACGGTTGAATTCGACTGAAGGCTCAGAATCGCATCAGCGAAAGGAACATACCCTGGACGCTCTTCTATGGTTTCGTAAGCAAGAAACACGCCCTCGTCAAGGAATACCTCTAGCACTTGGATAAGCCATTCAGATAAGGCGTCGCACGCATGTTGATCCACAGTCGACATGACTTCAAAGCAAAAATATTCCAAACTTCTCTTCTTCAGGATGTCATTACTGGGCAAAATCTCGATGAGGAGGTCACGATCCACGGCTGCATTATGCTTGGGAAGTAGCTGTAGCAGAACGTCAAGTGGCACGCGATTGTCATGTCGTTGATCGCATGCACCTGAGCGCAAAGACTTTAGTAGTCGGACTGACCTTGCAGGAGAGCAAGGAGCAACATCTTGAAGTAAGCATCCATCCTCCTCCACGGGGATGTTGGCAGCGATTAGTCCTTCTATGACATCATCAAATCCAACCCGCATAGCTGCTTTGTACGGCGATATCTCTCCGACAAAACACTCGGGAGTCTGGCAGTACGCCAGCAATAGCAGAGCAATCTCACGCTGTCCTGCTGAAATGGCAAGGGCCATTGGTGTGCACCCTTGGTTATTCAGTTCCACCAGTCGATCTGTAACAGTTTTGGATGTTTCCAACAGAGCCTTGATGCTGCTATGCTCAGATTGGACTGTTGAGTGCCATGGCGTGTTACCTTCGTTATCTCGTACTGTGTCTGAAGCACCATGATCTAGCAAGAGGCGCGCAAGCTTTTCCCTGGCGAGATGTAATGGCGTTCTCCCTCTCTTGTCTTGGGCAATAGGATCTAAACCATGATTTAGAAGAACCTCGGCTGATCTCACTGCGTTCCAGTCGCTTGCGACATGTAGTAGAGTTCCTCCCGGACCGGATCTTTCTTGCCATGTCCTGAATCTTGGGTCAAAGGACAGCTCATGAACCCTTGAAATGTTACAGTATGTGACAGCCGCGAATGAGGCATAGTCATAGTCAATGTCTGAAAGTTCAGCAGCCGATGTTATATTGGGAACAGGAATTTCACACGCGCTAGTCAGCTTATGAGCTGCTCCACGAATATATGCTAGGGTTTCCTTGTCTTGACATGGTGCCTTTGGTGTTGAAAAGAGCTCATTCAATGTTGTTATCAATGACACGGACTCGCTAAGGTTTGCAGTCGAGCGCCAGTCCGAGTTCATGAATGTGTCAAATAGGTATGTGATCGAGCTATGCTCAAACTTTGCCACGGAGGGCACAATTTCGAGAAATACCTTCATGAAAGAGACGGCGTCTTCCGTATTTGCGCGACGACATACAAGGTCAACAACCGAGTATTCTTTGGTACCGAAATTCACCTTTATCTCAGCAATAGGAACCATTGTAGACAATGTTCGCACCAACTGCAACCATATTATTGCCAACGTACCTCGACCCATCCACTCGCCCCAGAGGATCGCCGCTAACCTGGGATTGAATTTTTCAGGTATCCCTTCAGTGACGCTCCAGTCGGCATCAAGCAGAAAGATAGCAGTGCCATAAAGCAAGCATTCTGCCGGCGAAAACAACCAATCATAGCTTAGAAAAGCCTCTGGACCGTTATCAAGTGATTGAATAATAATATACTCCAAACTCAGCAAAGATGCCATATGCAGAGGTGTAAAATCCTCATGAAAAAATTCAAAAGCGACTTCCATTGTTTTTCCAGTACCATTATAGTAATTGAGGCGAACAAGGACGAAGATATTGGCGGACCATAGAAGAAACTGCGGTATTTTGTCTGGATGAAACATTGCCTCCACCTGGCTCAAAACAGTCGCCATAAGCTGGGAGTATGTTTCACCACCGGTCAACGCTTTTTTCGACCGAGCAAAGGCCGATCTAAATGAAGTGGGCCAAGTACTTGTCGCAAAGTCATAGAATGGGTGGGTTTCGCTAGTTTGGCGCAGCGCGTTCTTGACGTCCTTCACCGTAAAGAGATGATTTCCGAAGTTATCCAGGTGAAGAAACCGAAGGCAAAAGTGCGTAAGGAACAGATCATCTTCTAGAGGGATATGATACACTGCCAACGCTCTATCCTCCAGCAGGAATGAAGATTCAAGAAATTCTCTCACAGTGAAATGGGCGAATTCTAGATGCTGTCGGTCGTGCGTTTTACGTATGAGACTGCTGCAGATTTTGGTGACTTCTTCCTCGTCCAACCTGTCATCTTCGTCAATAAATGACCGGCCGTCACGAAGCGCAAGAGCATCACATAGTTCCGCTATTGTGATAAGTGGCCCAGAGGCAGCCACAAATCTCAAAGTGAGTTGCATTATTGGGGCGTAGTCAGGCGGGATGTCTCGTAGTATTCGTTCATACGTTGCGTTCAGCGTTGGGGGCAGCTTTTGTAGCGCAGCCTTGCGATCTCTATCCGTCGGTAACTGGCAAAGGTAGTCCAACTGGCAACTGACCCAACGAAACCTAAATCCAGATTTGGTCAGGCCTGTTATGTATCGAGGCGAATATGACTTACATTCCCTGGGCTCCAGATATCAACGCGTTAATAATTTCCTCCTCTAGCGTTTGCCTGCGGATACGCAGCTTGCGTTTTTGAATCCGCTCCTTCAATTCCGCCCTGACGTACAACTGGACGTCCGCGTTTTGTGCAGCGATCTCAATATGGCCAAACACCCCCTCTAGCGCCACTCGTATGTGATGTTCCACGCGACTAAGCAAGGCCATTGAGATTGATGCTGCGTTCTCGGACAGGGTGACCAGATCTTCGGTGACCGGCGAGTTAGAACCACATTCATCAAGACCATCAATAATCATTAGCACCTGATCGAACTCGTGCGCCATTTTTGAAAGTATGTCCGATAGTCTCGAACTATCAGGGAATCTAGAAAGCCCTTTTTCCGGGTGTAGCTCCTCGTAATATGTGTCCAAGATCTGGAAAGCTTCATCGCTCTGTCTCGCAAGTTGCGCTGCCAAAGTACTTAAAATGTTGCTCCTGTCCTGGGATTTCGGCTCCTTATAATCGCAGAAGAAAAAGCAAGTGGCTTTGGTCGATCCTGCGTACCACGTCCGCTTCAGGCATTCTTCAATTATTGAACCAGCCAAGACAGTCTTTCCTGCCCCTGGAATGCCACTCAGCCAAAGCTTGCCGTTCTGAGAGTCTAGCCAAGACTTGAACTGGGCTCCCTCCGTCAGCCAAAGCCCTGTAAGCGGGTGGCGTAGCCGGATACTCATCTCATAGTGCGACTGTGGGTTATGGCACATGAAAAAGTCCAAAACATCCTGTCGATGCCTGTCCACCACAATCCGAGTCTGGATGTCGCTTAGTGTGTGTTGAACATCGGTAAGCTCGTCTGCAATCTCCTCTTGTTTCGAGAGCGCCTGCAGCATGGTCTTCATCGTATCAGCAGCGAGGGCTAGATTCATGGTCTCTTTGTGTGTGGAGATTTCGTCGAGCAGTTTCTTAACTTCTTTGCCGGTATACGGCCACTTCAGCCTAGTGGCAGTGGCCTGCCAGCGCTGGCCCGTGAGCCCACCAAGCGCCTTCTCGAGCCGTAATTTAACATCCTGGACAGTCTGTCGACAGGAGTTCACGTGATGTAAGCGAAAAAAGGTATCAAACCCATCGTCCTCGAACGATTTGGCGAGCAATGAGAGCTCGTAGAGCAGTACTGACAAGCTCCGGATTTCCGTCGACAACCTTTTTATATCGCTCTGGGCGTCTTTGACTAGCCGCCCAAATTTGCAAACGAGCTGGAAAACCTCCTCGGCCAGTGTGACGAGTCCTGCGATACTGGCTGCGATCGAGAGGGGATCGGCCATGCTCGTTTCGCGGGGCGAAAAAAATGATAATCTGGAGGGACTCGAGACTTGAGCGGCTAATGGTTGGGGGCGGTGGCGGTGAATTTATATGGTGCTCGGTTTGACAAGGCTGCGTTCTGCAGTGGACACAGGACAGGTTCACAGCCACGCCTAGTCGACAGCCAATTGTCATAATCCATCGCGTGCTAAGATCCCCTCCGCAGCGCCGCGATCGGGCGGGGAGTCACACCACAAAGTCCCATTCATGTTGGAGGAAAAGGTCATTCAATTGGCCGCAAGTGAAGCGAAAAGAGAGGCGGTGGAGATGAAAATACATAGAAGATACATAAGGGAGGCAAAATTTGGCGGGGTGTTTTGGAGGGAGAGCAGGCACCAGCAAGATGGGGCGTCCAGTCGGGTGCGGGGAAGGAGCGACCAACTCGCAAGTGCCTTGCAATGCCTTTCAAAATAATGGCCGTGGCAGTGCATCATGGGAGGCCTCCAATCAATGATGGATCAAGTCCCAGAGTGGAGCTCAAAACAAGCGTGGACGGAATCGGATAATAAGATCTTCCGCCAAGGACAAGCCATAAGAAGCTGGAAGGAGCATCAAGCACTCAAGACCTAGTCACGAACATGAGCAGTATGACTGGCGGGTTACTGCGAAATACTGTATGGTGTTTAATGTTCAATGTCTGTGTCATTCTGCATCCCGCAACAGCATTTTTTACCTTGCTTTTCTGTCTAACATCACAGTATATATTCGGTCCGAGTATAAGAATAAAGTGCGAGAAGGAGCAAGGCGTAACAAGAGAGGCAGAACCACTCTACTCAAGACCGGTTGTATTCGTAAAATACCTTACCCACCCGCTGATCTGAAAAAATTGCGCAAATGGCTTGCTATTGGTCTTGTGTGACGCTAAACTCGATTTTGGCAAGACAGTGGCGGGAGATTAGATTCTTCTCCGGCAAAGCAACGCGCCGCACCTGCTGTTGTTCTCTTCTCCACACCTTCTCCCTAGGCAAGATGCGGCCTTGGGAATTCCTCGACTCCTCTGTATTAGCGCTATTTCACAAACCTGTGTTTCTACTCTCGCGCATCCCTTCCATGGAATTTGTGGCATCTCCTCCGCAATGGAACCCGACCGGTACCTGAGAATGGAGATCTCGAGGCAGCTGGCGTGACTGGAGTAATCCCACGATACGGCGACATCACTTATAAGGCCAAAGGGAAATTCATCGCGCAGGGAGGTGCGGCATTCATCGAGTTATTGCCTTGCGGGGAGGTCGTGGTCAAGACTCCGACGCCGGATCCGTTCTATCGGCGCGAGGAAGAGGACCATCGGAAGCACATGCGCCTGGAGGCCCAGGTCTACCAGAGAATCAGGCCCCATGCGCCCATCCTGAAGCTTGTCAGCTGGGTTCCCGTAACTTGTTGTCTCACCCTCGAGTATCTGGCACATGGTGATCTTGGCGACTATGTGCGGAGGTACCAAACTAGCAGTGCCATAACCCCTGATCTTCTCTGGAAATGGGCGCGGCAGGCGGCGCAGGGCCTCTGTGTGCTTCACGACGCCGATGTCATCCATTATGATACATCGCCGAAGAACTTCTTGCTAGACACCGAGCTGAACTTGAGGATCTCGGACTTTGGCGGCTCTTCATTCTGCGGGTCTGTCCCGGCCGCGTTCGCGAGTACGCGCTATCGCCGCCCGGGCTACAACTGGGATGATCCTCCTCACGTCAATGAAGATATATTCGGTATAGGGTCCTTGCTATATTTTATCATGACAGACATGTATCCCTATGAGGAGGTCCCCAGCGACGAGGTCGAGGCGCGGTATTCGAGAATGGAGTTCCCAGATGTTTCGCACCTCTCCTGTGGACACATTATACAACAGAGCTGGAACTCGAAAGTAGATGCGCATCAAGTATATGATTTCTTTAGAAACGAACTGCTCGTGGTGTGCCTATTTCGGTGAGTTATGATGATCTTAAAAACCAAGGGTAAGGTAACATATGCATTATCTTCCTTCTTCCGCATTCAAAAATGCCTTTACAATCTAGTTTCAGGAGCTTGTGCGTATTAGATTGGCATCTACACGCGACAATCAAAGCAGAAGGGCGCATACAACAACTCAATTTTTGGATACGACGATTTGATTCGTAGCCCGCATCAAACGGCCCCTGCTCGCAACCCACGCTACATATACACGGACACTTCACCCAACCCACAAACCTATATATACCAACCTATAGATAGACCCATACAGTGTCGTGATCGAATATTACAAGATTCCCGAAGCATGCACAAGCTTTAGACCCGTGAAGAAACTTGTAATAGTTTATATAGATCACTAATCAACGTGGCTGTATAATACACAGACAGCCTGGATAATATCAAATATTCTATCTTATTTTGCGTGGAAAACTTATCCCACACCTATTAGAGGATACGCTTTATGATTAAGGTATTTCACTTGTTTAACTGATACTTTAACCTAACAGCGTAGAATAAGTTGGGCCCGCACGTAGACATGTAACCCTAAACCCACGCCTCAAAAGCCTTGGCATAAACCTCCATCACCGCCACAAGCCCTTCATCACTCGCAGGGCTCCAGCCTAGAATCTCCTTCGCGTGCATACTTGAGCCGCGGAACGCCGTGGTTAACGTCTGCGCGAAGATATCCTTGCCCGCGCCTTTTAGGACCCACTCCACCTTGGAATCCCCAGCAACTTGCCATAGCCTTAAAGATATCGCGCATGCATTCTTTGCTCGAGACGAGGTCGAAGACTGGGTACACGCCTGTTCCGGAGGTTGAGGCGAGTTTGTTGACCCCCCCGACGAACGCGCTCGCTGCGTCGTCGACGTGCAGGAGTCCCGGGCGCGAAGAGGGGTCGACAGGGATCTCGACGGATTGAGTGTCTCCACGCTTTGCGCCCGCGAGGAGAGGTCTTATGAAGGGAGTCCAGATCGTGGATTCCCGGCCGTAGAGTAACGCAGGTCGAAGGATCATAACATCAAGAATAACAGTTGCGTTTAGGATCTTCTTCTCTAGCTCAACTCGCCACGCAACAAGCGCTGGCGGGGCCTCAGAATAAGACTGCAGACCCAACGGAACGAGATCGCTTGTCCCCGAAGACCCCTGAATCCACGTCCCGGAGCAGTATATGAACCCAGCTTCGGCCTCGGTCCGTTCCCGCCGCTGCACTCATACTCCGCCTGCCTTTCCCTACCAGACGGCGATTACACTCTCAAGAATAGAATAGGAGCCCTGATTCGCGCCCACGGCATCGATAACAATATTTATTGTCTCAGAGCAGATGACGGATAGATACGGCTCGGGGTCTTCGACGCGATTTGGGCAGAGGACGGGGATGAGCTCGTTCCGGGCGAGGGGGGTTGCTTTCTCGCGGGAGCGGGCAACGCCGTAGACGGTGTGGTGGCCGGATTGGACGAGGGTGGTTGCGATCCGGTGGCCTGGATAGCCGGTTGCGCCGAGGATGAGGATTTTGGGCATTGGTGTAAGCGGGAGATGTTTCGAAAGAACAGAGTTAAATGGAGGTTGTATGGTACGTTGGATTCTAGTGGGTGATGCGGGCCTCATTCTGCTAGGACGACTCCATACGTGTTATATACAAGTCACCTTATTTGAGACTAAGCAAGACAAAGGTCGGAGACCGTGATGCATGCCATGTTCCCGGATTTATTCTTCACATCTGCTATTAAACCAGGCAACGAGGTAATCGAGTACTGAAAATCCGATGATCCAGATGACTCCGATGCCCAGAGCGCCCGAATGCTTATTTCTACACTAGTCCGGTGATAAGATCACAATCAATTGTCTGTGAGTGGGTAGTGGTTTCTGCGAGTCATCGCTCGTTCGGGTTTCCCCCTTGCAGCGCGATGTAGGGCTGGAAGCGCAGAACGCAGATAAGCGATGCTTAGCCCCCTTAACTCCGGCGATGCCCGCGTCCGGAGCAGATGACAACCACCCACTTTGAATGACAAAAAGCGTGAGAGCTACTACTCATCTTGCATTGTCCGATGTCATTTACTATGGATATGTATGCTGTTGTCTACGCTGGCAAATTGTGTAGCTAGAAGGGAACGAAGTAGGTACATATAGTAGAAGCCACTATAGACAATTTGATAAATGGACTTTTTACAAGGGCTTTTGCGCCGAAGCAGGTTAAATAGCAAAAGACTAATCCCAGTACCACCTGAAAAACACCCTAAAACCCCCGCAACGCCTCCATAACAACAGCCCGAGGAATCACCGCGCCATACCTAGAGCCATCAGTTTAACTCTTCACCCACAACTCAGTACATCTATTTCAGAATAGAACTCACCCATAGCACTTAATATGGTCCAACAATCTCTCCGCAACAGCCATAACCCGCTCAGCCTGCGCCCCCGCGACAGCAGCGTTCTGGCACAGGAACGCCCACACCTGGATGGGCGTTAGCTCGTCCTCGGTAGGGAGCTGCGCGGAGAGTTCAAGCAATCGGTCGAGCGTCGTTCGTGACACGTTAAGCAGCTGATCCTGCTCCTGTGAGTGCCCGGAATCGGGATACAGGCGGAAGACCGAGGCCGTTAGGGTCAGGGCGTGTCCATGGCCTGTTGAGGGGTCTGGGGATTTGAGTGCTGAGCGGACGTGGTCGAGGCAGGGGCCCTCGAGACTGCGGAATGTTAGTTACTGCATTTCCATGGGAAGGGGAAGATGGTGTAAGGATAATCGGCCAACCTGAGGATGAAATTCATCGCAACGACAACATCGCCCTGATTCCCCAGCGGCGACGGAGTCCGATCAGGACCCGATTCGACAAGTGAACGTGGACTGGCCGATAGACTCGGTACTCCATCCTGCACGATGAGGCGACGATTATTGAGATGGTCGCGGTCGACGCCGACTGTCGCTGTCGCAGAGGCGGGCGACGACTGTCGCGAGCCTAGCGCGAGGATTTCCTGCGGGACGGGTGGGAGAATGATGTGATTCTCCTCGATGATATGTCGCAGCCAATTGATCTCGGCACTCAGCCGGCGAGTTTCGCCCTGAAGGTCAGTCCGGGTCGTCCGGAGGGTGACGACTTCAGTTTCGAGAGATTTGATATAGCCTTCTTTGCGAAGGCGATAATTTCTGCCCTCTGTTAGTACCAAGCGAAATAGGTAAATGTGGGGGAAATAGGTGGGAAATTAAGTACTGCTGCGCCCTCCTCAGCTGCTCCTTCCGCTTGACGCTCTGCGAGACCGAGCCCTCGCTATCATCATCTGTGCAAGTCAAATCAGCATTCTCCATCCGTGCGGATCATCGTTAGAGAAAGAAGTGTGGCACCTTTTAATGACCAGCGATTGGTAAAGCCCTTGAGTTTGTTCATGGCGGTATTGTTGGAGATTGTGTCACCGCTGCATCGGAGCGGAGGAAAGATGAATGTTTGCTCAGCTGAAGGTTGCAGAATCAGGCGAGTTAAGCGATGCATAATCACCGCTTTGCCGCTTCCAGTAATCGGGCGCTTACTGATCAATCCGCAGCCTGCCAAATGGGGAAATATGCGATAGAGTCATCAGAGTCTATTTCGGTTGAAGTATGGAGTATGTCTCATGGTGTGGGTCAGTATGATTTGCGATCAGTCCCTGTGGCGGTATATAACCCTCGTCCAGCGACTGGTAGGAGGGACCAAATTCCCCTGCCAAGCTGTTCTTAACCGATCCCTCTTTTCTGTTACCTATTTATACAACTCTATTCAGTCTCGTGATGCATCTTTTACTTGCTAGTGTCCTGCTTCTGGCCGCCTCTGTGGTCGATGCTCGCTCATCCCACGGTGCCAACAAAGCGATCTACGTCCTAACAAACACTGCCGATAACGCTGTCATTGGTCTTCCCATCGACCCTAAGGGATACCTTGGGAAAGGCCATGTCACTCCGACAGGCGGTCGTGGCGGCAACGCCCTGAATTCGGACGGGGAGCCGTCTGGCCCTGATGCGTTGTACAGCCAGGCACCACTGACTGTTGCTGGAGAGGTATCATTTTCTCCCATAGCCTTTTTGAGTGCCTAAACTAACTATACGATGCCTTGTAGTATATCTTCGCCATAAACCCCGGCTCAAACACCCTGAGCATGCTCGCCGCTCACCCTCATAATCTCTCGGTCCTTTCCCTCATCGGCGAACCCGCCTCAATCCCTGGAGAGTTCCCAATATCCGTCGCCGCCTCGCCCAAGAACAACCTCGTCTGCGTTGCAACGACCGGCGCAAAGGCAGGCATATCGTGCACATCATATTCCGAACACGGTCTATCACTGCTAGATGACCTACGTCCCTACGCCCTGAATCAGACGACTCCCCCTACAGGCCCACCAAACACAGTCACGCACACCTTCTTTTCAGATGACGAAACACACCTCCTTACTACCGTGAAGGGCGTGCCGAATACCTCGAATAAAGGATTCGTCTCCGTCTTCCCCGTCGAGCGTAGTTCGAGCAGTAGCCCCTGCCGCCCACAGGATCCCTCTACATCCGCAACTTTGGGCAGACAGGACATCCGCAGCTCCTTCAACGGCACATCGCTCCTCTTCGGCGCTGCATCAATCCCCTCAACGTCGAACATCCTCATTACAGATCCCTCCTTTGGCGCGGCGCTCGTGAACGTCAACCAGGAAACAAACTACGCAACACTGCTCTCCCGCACCGAAATTCCAAACCAAGGCGCAACATGCTGGGCATCGTACTCCGCAACACGTGTGAGCGTCTTCGTGACGGATGGCACGCTCAATCGCCTTGTTGAACTGGACGCGTCCGATGCGCATATCGTCTCCGTCGCAGACCTCCCAAACCAGGATCCCGGGTATATTGATCTTTACGTCGATGGGGATATCGTCTATGCGCTGTCGCCCGGGAATGGGACGACGAATGCGGCGGTTGCGGTTTATGATGCGAGGGCTCAGAAGCAGGTGCAGCATGTTTCACTAAGGAGCTATGGGGCGGATAAGAATGCGGCAGGGGTTGCGTTTTTGCAGGTGTAAGCTTTCTAGGTTGTGTTGGCGGAGTGTGCCGTCTTGTACGTTGAAACTGTAGTAGAATTGTAGATTATGCTTCCCAAGTTGCTCGTTTAGATAAGTGTTTTTTTTGGGGAGATACTTACGGCTGTTGCAGTGGTAGATAGAAATTAACATGAACCTTTCAGCGGGCCGGAGAACCTGTTTTGCTGCATTGCCTCTGTCTCTGTCATGAAATTAGATGGACGGTATAATTTGGTTCATGGACTGCCACTCATTTGAGAGGGAGGTCTAGCGACGGGCTCGTTGGAGTGAGACTCGTCTGTGGTACCAAGATCGTCTCGCTTGGATTTCAACACTCTGTTTACCACCAAAAAGTCCTGATGATAGTGATAGCTCATCGCTTGGGGCTATCACATCCATCTGTCTTAACATTACTATGAATCTCTAATTAATTACAAAAGGTCTAGTAGGAGTACTAGTCTTTACGAGGTAGGCTATGACCTCGTATTCGATATCAGCTCATTGGTACGCCCAGCCAAGCTGGATATCGCTCGGCCATCCAGGTACTCACTCGGACATGTATATAGTGCTCCTGATGTAGCAGCGTCGTTTTCTATGAAACTAAATTATTGCACATGCAAAGCCCTTTAGCCCCCTCCTAACATGACGCGCAATATGACCACCTCCACCGACCACCCTACTCAAGTTCAACAGCTTTATGAGAACGCCGCAGCCATCTACGACCGCTATAACAAGGACACAACAACTACCGTCGCCCGCTTCATGCTTTCTCTCGCGCCAAAGCCGGACGCGAAATCTATAATCCTCGATAACGCCTGCGGAACAGGCGCACTCACGTACTCGCTCCTCGGGTCTTTACGCACATCTCAGGAGGAGACGAAACCAGATTCGCCTATAATCGCCGTGTACCCCAAAGTCTACGCCGTCGACGTCTCGCCGGCGATGGTCGCCTCGGTGGTCCGGAAATACGAGCAATTCCAAATCCCACCGGGTAGCCTACAGACCGGTGTAATGGACGCCCAAACCCTAGCGTTCCCAGATTACACCTTCACGCACTCGTACATGAACTTCGGGATTTTCTTCCTTGCCGACGCCGAGCGCGGCGCAGCCGAGACCTATCGCACGCTGAAACCTGGCGGCGCAGCGTTTATGTCTACGTGGGAGAGTCTCGGGTATCTGGAGCTTCTCCGGAGTGCTCAAAAAGCCGTACGTCCGCATGATAACGATCAGGAATTGTTCCGGCCGATGTATTCGGAGCAATGGTTCTCCGAGGAGAAACTAAGGGAGACGTTAGTTGCCGGGGGATTTGCGGGGGAGAGTATACTGGTTCATCGCGTGAAGACTGCACTTATTGGGGAAGATCTCGATGGGCTTGTTGAGACCATGTTGTTGTCATTTGGCAAGAAGATGGAGGGGTGGACGGAGGAGGAGCGGGGCAGGTTAAGGGATCTGATTAAAGACGGGTTGAGCGAGGACCAGAAGAGGAGTTGCTGTGTGGATATGCATGCGTTTGTTGCTGTTGCCCTGAAATAAGGGCATCCATTTTGTATGTGGTGTTCTAGGTATACCTAGCAGACTAGGCTCAAACGATCCAGATCCATCTCCAGCGACCATCGTCCGATATCATAATGGGCACAGGTCTCTTCGTTACAATTCCAAGACATTCATCAGGTGCTACGTCTGTTTTTAAGTGGCTGCAGACTCGAATAAGCACTAACGCGACTGCACGGGGCGCTCGCTGGTCAGGGCGAATTGACCGAGAACCTTCGAGGTTTGTGTAGGTTTGGAATACGAGATCTGGCCAGCTTCAACACAACTCCCGATATGCCACAGCCTATCAGATACATAACAGAAACTGCCACTGTGTGCCTCATGTCTCAGTTATGCGTCAGTCTGTTGGTAAACCGAGATGACGCTCCTGCGCGCTCTTCACACCGAGACAAAGCAATGTGAGATTTCGGGAGTTAAATAGGGCTCTGAGCATTGCCGTACGTCTATTCCGTCCTTTTCAAGTCTACGGACTTTTATACGGTCTAGAAATGAAATTTCCGGCCATAACTACAGCGCTTGGCCTTCTCGCTGCCTCTGCGGCTGCAATTGAGATGGTACCAACCCTGCTTCAGCCTCGTTTCAGCCCCTCGCTAACATAAAACGAAAAAGGACGTCCGAGAAGAGTCCGGAGGCGACTGGATCCTCGTCCCTGTTGAAGACGGCGTGTGCAAGACATACGACAGCCCGTGAGTCAACACACCCTGCTTCACAATCATCATAGACCCTCGTCACTGACAACCGACCGCCTTCAACAGCGTCGTCCAAATCAACCTCGTCCCCTGGTCCAACGGTGGCAGTTCTTTCATCTGCAGACCATACGTGTATGTTACATATTCAGCCTTGATTGGTTCCAGTTTATACGCATATTATCCCAAGTTTGCTAACCAGGTCCCCATCTGTGCAGCCTTCCCGATTGCCAAGGCGACTTTCAGGGCTCAATCGCCTCTAACCATCCTCTTACCGGCGAATTCCAGCCGCCAGTCAACTCGGTTCTCTGCTTTTCGGCGTGTTGCTGGGGGTAGGGACCGAGGTATGTGGAACAGACATTGGTAGAATCTTGATAAAATGAAATTTGGGATCTTTCAGACAAGTTGCAATTCGAGACTGCTATATTCCGGTGAAGATAGTAAAACATTACCTGGTATGCCTGCTTGCTCTAGTCCCTCCTATTTCTATTCCCTGAAGTGGGCTGCCAACCTCGTCAACGCCACTGCCCAGGGAGGAGACTGGGCGTGTCGCTTCACGAAGTCCAAATGGTTTGGAGGGAGTCTCAAGCTTTTCCTTCGTCACAGGGACCGAACGTACATTCAACGTAAGGCCACAGTGCTGACAGTGGCAACTATCTTCTAATACCCGTTTGGCCTTGTCTATCCACGACATAACATACGGCGCATAAAGAATCTTAGCATCATGATTCGTTGTATGAATTGTTGCCTCTGGTTGTTGCGAAACTCATCGCCGCTGCCTGCGCTCCAAGAGCCGGGTTCATCTCGCTCATATACTCAAGCACATCGACCAAGCCCATTATAGGAGCGCAACGTTGTCTTCTCGCGCGCCCGCACGCTGTTTCCGTTTCGTTCTGCCCACCCCGGCGCCAAATCACCGTGGTGGCGAGGGTAATATATCGTCATTTAGAGACACTTCCATCAAGACCAGGAGGATACAGGCGACTGCGATTGCTACCACCGCCTACCTTCGGGCAATTCGTCCCGGATTATGAGTATCGGCACGCCATGCATGGTGCATCCCTGGCAAAGGCGAAACATCGGAGCTATCGCGCTCCCAAGAAGCGCCCAGACGCCGGGCCCACCACTTATGTACAACGGATATGTTTAGTCGCTTACACCAACCTTGTGGGGCTGAATGAGCGCTCAGATACCGGCCTAGTAGGGCGGCGCCAAGGTCGTAGGGCTCGGCGTCTCGGTTGATTGCTAGGCAGCTGTTTTTCACTTCCCCTGCCGCCGCCAAGCGCTTGGGGTTCGGCCCTGCGGCACGCCACATCGTCGTGTGTTCTGCCCTGTTTCGAGGTCTCCAGACAACAGACCAATGATGTCGTCCAGGGCACCTATCTTGCCTCAGAGACGAACCCAGAACTTCTTGGAAGTTTTGATCTTGTCGAGCTTCGGTGAAGAGAAGCAATTATCATACTTGGCAGGTTGACCAGCGCGCCCACGATGCCGCGAATGCATGTAGAACCTGCTTTCCAAGGCCAGGAAAGCAGGTACCAACCTGAAGATGCTGCATGTCTGTACAGAGTATCAGATGATCGATGCCCACAGTCCCGACGCCCTGACACCTCCGAAGTATCAGGATACTCCATGTAAACACCGCCTGCCCACGTCATTGAGATCGTCAGGCCACCTCCACCACACAGAACCGTCATTGGCGCTTGGCAGGGCTGGAGGAACTGCTTGGCACGCCCAGCCCTGCCAAGAGATCCCGCCCCTTTTGGCCGGAGAGAAGTGGTCCTGTTTTCTCGCACTGGGCGGGTCACCTCACTCACTCTTGCCCCAGGACCCGGGACAGTTATATGCGCGATTTTCCCACACCAGTCGCAGAGGTGTTCTCTCCAGTCTCACCCGCTGTCCGCCATGCCGACTTTGAATGTGAGTGAGTTGAATGTGGTTGTTGCGGTTTTGGGTACATCGTCTCGGAATGTATATCGGACAGGCTAATATATGAGCAGGTGGCTTTATCGCATTATATTCGCTGCTTTCGGTGAAGATTAAGACTAGGTGGTATCTGGGCGAAGCGTGTATGAATTTTTTCACATTTACCCTTTTTGTGGTTGCTGAGCTAACCCTAACTTCTACTCGGTACAGTGCCCGCTGTTATCGCCGGCATTATTCTTGGTCCATACGCTGCACGATTCCTCGATTCTACAGAATGGGGTTCGGCAATCAGAGGCCAACAAGATGCGATCACCTTGGTACGCTCGACATTCACAGCCCGTCCTACGGAATTAACATGAGCAGGGGATGTGCCGAGTTGTCATCGGCGTTCAGCTGCTTATTGTGGGATTCCAATTGCCGGCTAAATACCAGCTCCATCGCTGGAAGGAGATGTTCGTCTGTCTCATTCCAAATATGACGCTCATGTGGCTCTGCACGTCGGCTTGTGTATTCCTAGTCATCCCTGAGCTGCCTCTAGTTCGTCCATCTCTCTCTCTCTCAGACACCCCACGAGTTTCGTAAACCGCTGACATTTCGGATAGCTCAGTTCCCTGGTAATAGGCTCCTGCGTAACTTCAACAGACCCCATCCTCTCCCAAGCCATCGCCAAAGGCCCATTCGCCGACCGATACGTCGCTCGAGACCTGCGCGAACTGATATCCTCGGAAGCGGGCGCCAACGACGGTTTCGGGTTTCCCTTTTTGATGTTGGCCACGTACCTGATACGATATACACAGGGGGATCCGGATCAGAACACGGGCCATGCACACCGATCTTTACGCATCAGAGCTGGGGATGTCGGTCACCAGCATGGAGGGTTGGGCAAGGCGATGGAGATGTGGTTTGTTGAGACGTTGCTTTACTACGTTATTATGGGGGCTGTTTGCGGTGCTGTGCTTGGCTACGCATGCATGTATGCCCTTCGGTATACGCTCCGAAAGTACGAGAGACTATCACCAGCATCAACGCAGGAGACGGCGCTGACCGGGTTTAGAAAGTGGATAGACGCAGAGTCATATTTACTCTTTCCAACCGCCTTAGCAGTATGCTACACACTCCCTTACCTTTCTCCAGTTTCACACGCTGAACGCTTCTTAGCTCTTCATCATCGGGACATGCGGCTGCATCGGCACAAACGATCTCCTGGCCTGTTTTTGTGCCGGCGTAGCCCTAAACTGGGATGGCGGCTTCCTCGCCGAG
This sequence comes from Penicillium sp. S1316, assembly GCA_023627405.1. Taxonomy (NCBI): domain Eukaryota; kingdom Fungi; phylum Ascomycota; class Eurotiomycetes; order Eurotiales; family Aspergillaceae; genus Penicillium; species Penicillium sp. S1316. Next base: position 505,474 of record JAMAHF010000015.1, read on the forward strand.
ACAGAAGCGCGCCACGACGAAGTGAACCCGTGCATCGACGTCCTGCTTAACTTTGGCGGGTTCATGTACATAGGGGCTATTATCCCCTGGAGCGACTTTCATCAGGCGGATACTTCAGGGATTACATGGCCGAGACTGCTGCTTCTTGGTATCTTGGTGCTGCTCTTCCGGCGTATACCTAGTACGCTGGCGTTGTACAAGTTCATGCCGAAGTGCTGTAAAAATTGGAGGGAGGCGCTGTTCATGGGTTATTTTGGGCCGATCGGTGAGTTTTTTAGTCGTGGAATTATGCAAAGCGTACGTCGGAGCTACTGTCCTAACCAAGCTATGTAGGAATTGGCGCGGTCTTCTACGCCGAGCACGCGGCGCATCTCTTCCCTGCAGTTGGCGAAGGCAGCGAGATGGAAACTGTGCTCATGCGAGACCTCAAACCCAGTACGTGCTCAATCCCTCTCCTCTCCGATGGTTAAGGCTACTCTAACACTGCACTGTTGGTCCAAATAGCAATCTACTTCCTGGTGATCTTCTCCATCATCATCCACGGCCTCTCGATCCCGATCCTCAGCATAATCTACCAACTCCTCAACGTCCCACACGAAATCGACCCTCTGGGTCCCGCCGAAGTCCGCCGCCTGAGCATCAACGCACACTTACCACCCAACAGCGCCCTCGAACCGCGCCAGCGCTCGATCTTGATGTACAATCGGTTCTCGCGAACGAAATTCCCCGCGAATATGGGCTGGCACCTACCGCATTTCAAGAGTGCGCATTCAGATCGCAGGCAGAGGGCCGAGGAGTTTCCTCGTGTCGATAGCTTGCAGTTGGGCGATGGGCCGAATGCAAATGGGTGTCCGGAGGTTAGGTATGAAATGCGCTGAGACTGGTTACTCTGTATATCCGTGGCTTTGATAGCGGCCGGGATCTATGGGCATATTCTATGTGACTCTCTCCACTTTCGTTGCGTTTTATCATGTGTTTAGAGCTTGTTCGTTCTGTGTGGGTTCCGGCGAATCGGGTTTGATATGCATGGATACTGGTGCTTCGCGTCGCATTTTTTATTATATTTTATAACCTATAGATGGGTTCTGGCTGCTGTATTACAAGGGAGTCATCACACTTTCCATCCTGATAGCCGGGGAAGGAAGAGCCAATAACATTTATTTAAAGTCCTAGCCCAAAGTTACTATTGTGCTTATTTTGAGAAAGAGAGGCGCGTACAGTAACACAAAGCCCATAGACCTGTGCTAAGCGGTAAGGAGACAAGCAGCAGTACATAATACATAATGGGCCCAGAAAAAGGGTTCTTCTTTTTTCAATCCTATGTACTTTCTTTCGTCTACATGCAAGGTCTCCATCACATATCCCGCCACATAAAGACAGTTCGTATCCTCTGCCCAAGACACTAGCGAGAGAACTGCCAGCACTTCCCTCTCTTGTCAACACAACTTTACTCAAAATGTCACTCGAACACCAAGTCGGAAACCTTAGTCTCTCCTTTAGAGCCATTGAGACGTTACCCGTAGAGGTTGTGGAGCAAATTGCAAGCTTGGTCGACCGGCCCACGCTGTGTTCCTTGCGCGCCACATGCAGTTTTCTTGCCCGGTACACGCACCTCTATTTCATCAGAAGCTATAATCATTTAGTCTCCATAGACTTCTAGATCCAGCGCCTGTTATATAATCCTATGTTTGCTGAATCTGCTTCGCATGTCACATCCCTTGTGATCGCGTCCTACTGTGGCCGGGATCCAAGCCCTATTATGGGAAGGAGGATAGACTGGAAGCGAGGTTGGACCGGGGCTTTAGATCTCACGCAGCACCACGTGCAAGTGTGGGTCCACTTACTTCGGCGCTTGGTTAATCTCCGGCATTTCCGCATCAACACCGACCTGGGAAAGCGGTTCTCGCCGCCTGGCCTCGGTCCCCCCCTGGAGCAGATATCGATTTTATTGTTCTGACGCCTTCTTCCTTGCCATGCACTTCATCACTACTTCAAACCTCCCTGTTTTTTCCTTGGACATTAGAGCGGTGAGTCTGTACTGCGCAGTGCTCACGGACGCTGAATACTCTGACCCTCATTGGGGCCCAGCTGTGAGAGAGGTTATTGATGCCTTCTTTCCCAAGCCGGGGGAAACTGCGAGCAGCAGCAGGAGCAACACCAACGTCTAGCATCACCTTGAGAGTTTGATGGTGAGGGATGAGGTACAATCACCTATGTGGTGGACAGGATCGCGCTCAGCCCGGTCCAGTACGGGAATGCGGTCATGAGCCCGCCTCGCCCGGGGGTTGATCAGTTCTACCGAACCTACTCGAGTCCGATGCCCGGACTCTCCAGTTTCTTTGCATAGCTTGTCGACAAGGCCACGCTCGTGGAGCCTTGGTTCTCCACGCACCTGCTCAAAGGAGTTGACAGGATTACTGCATAGCGGGCCTGCGGTTTTGGGGCGTGGCTGCGCCGGTGTTTAGCGAGTGAGGTTGGTAGCCTCGTACCTCTGAGCGATGGAAGAGATCTGGCTGCCTTGGTATGCTAGCCGAGACCGTAAAAACCCCGTATTATGACCAGATACTGCTGAATGTGGCCATACATAGCGATCTAAGAAGGAACAATAGTGCCAGTATAGAGCTTTATATAGTCTCTTATTCCATTCCTCTACCAGTACGAGTAGATCAGGTCAATACGAGTAAACAATGTGAAAGGGCAGCGCTACAGCGACTCAAGGGCGGACTCGAGGTATAAATAACGTTGAGATAATCTATGCGACAAATACTACTAATTTGCGCTCCCCCTCCCCGCCCCTGGCGTTAGAACGAAGGCAGCATGGAAGGGTGAAGATTCCTGCGCGTCCCAGGAGTGAAGATGAACCTTGCGTTTTGTTAGAAACGGCTGCGAGCGCGAAGCACGCCCACCGCTCGTGCTTTTGCTCCTCTGATACCACCTTCCGCCGCTATTTTGTTGGGTTCTGATCAGCTGTCTTCGCATTGGAAAGCTTCGCAGAAGGAATTCGTCTAGGCTGAACATCCACCTACATGTCGTCTTTGCCGCTCGGGATCGGGTGTTGAGGTTCAGGGCCATGAGCCAGGGGCAGGAAGTTGGAAAGATGAAGACCCACGTCAACCCTGCACTGCTGACGTTATGTTGCGCTTCAGTAGTATGTACGGGTTCGTGGGGTCGTATACGGGGATATTAGGACCTCTTTTCCTTTCTTTTAGTATGTGACCTGCTGCACGGCGAAATATGAGGCGATATTCTATGGTCGCTGTTGCTCAACGTTGCATGCGCTGCCTTCAAAACACGGTAGTCATTCTGGTAAGTCAATGCGGCATCCATTCTGTTATGTATTGTTCCAGCTTGCCCATTTTCGTCACCATAGAAGCACTGTTCAACCCGCAACCCGGCGCTAACACGCATTTTACCCTCGAACACGAAGCATAACGTTATGCCGACACAGTATAAGAGCACCTAATGTACAACCAGCAGTAAAACTTATTAAACTGATGTTTTCAAAATCCACATCATCCTCTTTGTGCTCTCTCCCTGAAACAACATTTCGTTAGAATGCAATCCTTCCTCGCTTTCACCCGCATGGCCATCGGCCTCGGTTTCCTCGCAGCCCCCTACACCTCCGCAACCCTCTTCCGCATCCCCTTCACCACAGAAGCCGCAATCGCCTGGCGCATGGTCGGGACGCGCGACGTGATCATTGGAGCTCTCCTATATACCACGCGGCGGTCGGCAGCTTCGCATCGCAAAGCAACAGATTCATCCGATGGTGGAAAGACAGCCTCGTCGCCGCACCGAAGGGATAACAGCGCGTGGAGCTTTACGCAGCGAGCTCTCCTTGCCGGGATTGTTTGTGATGCGGTCGACGTCCTTACGTGTCTGTGGTGCTATCTTGATGGCTCGCTGCCCCTGACCCCCGCATTGCTCTTTGGGGCAGGTGCGTCGCTTGCGGTTGATTTGGGGGTTTATTGTTTGTATTTTTGAACTTTGTTTCCTTGGACTTAAACCTCACTATGTTCCGGGGTGTGTTCGGTGGTTATGGTGGGCATGTGTGGGTTTCGTAGGGATGTTTCTGGTCTGATTAGGACGATAAATTTATTTGCCCCAGCTCGATTATGTATGTATGTACACATGTATTTATATTACTTAAACTTAGAAATTGCTTCGCTTTCTTTCGTGTTCGTCTCCCTTCAGCTTAGAGCCCAAGGCATACTTGAAGGTTGAGGCAAGATTGTTGCACCAATCTACTCTTCGAACAAAAAAAAAAAGATACATACTTCACACAGTATTATGATTCTCTTTCTGGAAGGGGAGCATGTGCCTGCGGCTGCTAATGAGATTCCGAATCGGTCTTGTGCAATCGGGCAGTATGGGGGATGTCGAGATGCACGAAGATATTTGGGACTGGAGGCAGGCATAGAATCAGGTTACCTATCTGATGTCGAGTGTAGTCCTCAAGAAGTTGTACTGTCGTGTCTTTATTCAGAATTCCCGATGCGTCCCCATGTCGTCTGACATATACTGGCGACCCCACTTCGTACCCCCAGAATAGCGAGACACACGGCGCCGCTCCTCGAAAACAGCCTGCTGGGCCCCTTGAGGCGTAAACCTCCAAACGCCAGACGGGCCCGGGTGAGGGCCACCGACAAGGACCATCTCGGCCTTGCGGACAAGCTGGGCGAAGAAATCACTCATCCCGGGCGACGAGGCCGAGATGGAATACATGCACGTGCGGTAGTCGCGGTTATAGCGGCCCCAGAAGATGGGCCAGGAGAAGTCACTAATTCTATTCAGGAGGAGACGACTATTCTAATTCATAGCCTTTATGTGGCAAGGTTACCCTCGCTTAGTTGTTTACACACTACAGAGAACCCACAGGGATTTTGGCCATCCCTCGCGGTAGGTGATACATTCAAACGGATGGATCGTGCACCTCATCGACCCTGACGGAGATCGACAGGATCGGCAACCTGCTTGTCCGTTCAAGGTCCTAGCTAGCACTAAGATAGAGATATCTGCCCGATCTATGCAAGGCCTGTTGTTTGGGGTGGAATCAACATATTCCAGCACGAATTGGGTACCAAGCAAACACACAGCAAGAGGGAATGAAAGCGTTTTTGCCTTCCTCGCCACATCCAGTCAATATAAAACCGCCGCATAAGCCAGTGTATAGCGTATTTTTGTGGTTAATAAGTAGCCATATGATGTTATATCAATGTCAAGGATGCCGATAATATACTACTGCGGCGGCGATTTCAATCATACCACGACTGTGAGATTAATACATAACAACGGCTGGGATCTGGCGAGAACGGAGTGGTGGATGCACCCCGTAACCAACGTTTTCTCCCAAGACGGCCACGCCACCCGTTTACTCGGACGCCCATTTTGGCGCGGATGGGGCGACTTGGCTTCCCCGCGCTTGCTGACACTTCTCCACGCTCACAGTCTCGGCAACTGGCCCGGTCACGGCCAAGCTACAGGACAGGCCATTATGGATTTAACACATCTTCAACAATGACTTGTAATATCCCAGTTTAGCCTAAACAAGTGTAATGCGTTCATCAACCCAAAGCTCGAAGCACGTTGGCCACCAATCGCTTGTTCTTGCAATTTCTGAAAACGCACCAATAACCTCAGGTGTAGAAATTGTCCGCGCTGAAGCTAAGTCCCTCCCCGTGCCTCGCAACGTTAGCTCCACTGCCTGCAATTTCCACCTGCAGGCCCGGCGTATCCGTCAGCCAATGAGCTTAATGTGCTCACAGTCCGGGGTAATTCAAGGCTTCCGTGAAGAAACGACGGCGCTGACTCCGGTCCGGATAATCTGAGGTTTTTCCTGAGATTGAATTGAAGGACTATTGTCGCATATTGCCGGGGCGGCATATTAGACGTGGTGCCGGGAACGTGTATATAAGTAGCAATCGATCGTCCCTCTGCCGATCTATCTGTCTAACCAGGCCTATTCCAACATAACGATTGGAACGTCTGCAACACAACTACAAATCTATACAAAATGGTCCAGCTCCGTCTGGTTGCCGCGGCGGTAGCCGCAGGTCTCCTCCCAACTGTGTTCGTACCCCTCTTTATCCCCGCGATCGCTAAGACTGGACATGTCAAGCTAATGTGTGTAAATTGAAATATACAGCACCTCCGCCATCGGCCTGCACGAGGCTGCCCTTGCCGCGGGCCTGGAATATTTCGGCTCTGCGACGGATAACGGCGAGCTGTCGGACAGTGCGTACCTGACGCAGCTCGACAATACCGCCGACTTTGGCCAGATTACACCAGGGAACTCGCAAAAGGTATGCTAGTATTACCCAAAAGAAAAGGTGTTCTAAACCCTAACTAACCCTTGTCGGATGCACGGTACATAGTGGGACAGCACCGAGCCCTCGCAGAACTCATTCAGCTTCACGAACGGCGATGTCATTGCCGATCTGGCTGACTCCAATGGACAGTATCTGCGATGCCATACGCTGGTTTGGCATAACCAGCTACCCAGCTGGGGTAAGTTGGAATCCATCTACAAGCCACTTGTGACCGTCAATAGAGGGCATAATAGAAGGTAGATTACTGACGTATCGTGTGCGCAGTCACCAGCGGAAGCTGGACTAATGCTACGCTGACCGCGGCTTTGAGGAACCACATCACGAACGTGGTCACCCACTACAAAGGGCGTTGCATTCACTGGGATGTTGTCAACGAGGGTAAGCCGCCTATCCTACCAGCCTGCTGTCTTCTCCATGGCGGTTCAACCCCTCTCAATGATTCTAACAACCACGTCAGCCCTAAACGAAGACGGTACCTACCGCACCAACATATTCTACACCACCATCGGCGAGTCCTACATTCCCATCGCTTTTGCGGCGGCGGCCGCCGCTGACCCAGATGTCAAGCTCTACTACAACGACTACAACCTCGAATACGGCGGCAGCAAAGCTACCGGCGCGCAGCGTATCGTCCAGCTGGTCCAGAACGCGGGAGTGAAGATCGACGGCGTCGGCCTACAAGCCCACTTCGAGGTCGGAACCGTCCCCAGCCGCTCGTCGCTCGTGACCGTCCTGAATGGGTTCATCGCGCTCGGCGTCGAGGTCGCATACACGGAGGCGGATGTGCGCATCCAGCTGCCGACGTCCGCGACGACGCTTGCGCAACAGGCGGCGGATTTCGGGAACCTGGTCGGGTCCTGTGTGGATACGGCACCGGATTGCGTTGGTTTCACGATCTGGGATTGGACGGATAAGTACTCGTGGGTTCCGAGCACGTTCAGCGGGTATGGGGCGGCGTTGCCCTGGGATGAGAACTATGTTAAGAAGCCCGCGTATAATGGGTTGTTGGCTGGGTTGGGCGCTGCGACTTCGAGCAGCGCGTCTGCGACTGCGACCTCGACGACCCTGTCTACGACTACGACGACGTCGTCGAGCGCGACGAGTACAAGTACCGGGACGGCGTCGCACTGGGGCCAGTGTGGTGGGAATGGCTGGACTGGGCCGACGGCGTGTGCGAGTCCGTGGACGTGCACGGTTATCAATGCCTGGTACTCGCAGTGCTTATAAAGAGTAGGCTGCTTGCTGCGAGGTCTTTGAGTGGTGGGCGGATTGGGGGATAGTTGTCACTCAGGAAGACAAGTTTGGGCCCGGTGAAGTTGATCAGGAGGGGGAGAGAAAGAGACCGTCAACAAACCGGACTGTATCGTATGACTTAATCCAGATAAGTCACCAGGCTCTGTATCCTAATTCTCTAAAAATGTCATTCGATACATGAGTCTACGTGTTTGGCATGCGCGGGGGTGTGAGCGGCTTGAGTATGCTGCCCTTATTCAATATGGCATCCACAGATATGCACCATGTCCTACCCGGCTCTGCAACCGAGTTCAATACCTGTATGACAACCACGCTGTATACCCCCAAGTTGTGGATGGCCTTGCTACTCACCTTCCAGTTCCTGCTGTGTATCATCGATATCGGCCATTTCGGGCTTACTCGTACATAGCCAGCTCCAGGAATATCTCGAGACAATGCGAGACAGCTACATGAAGTACGATTAAGTTACAAGAAATAACTGGGTGGGTATCATCTGCACCTAGACCCTGAAAACCGAGCTACTGGCCTGTACGACCAGCTTCTGGATTATGGGTATTCTCTGTGTTCATTACGCCACCTTTCCTCTGCCCGCTGTTCATCCATCTCCTCCTTATACTGTGTAGGGGTGCGGCCATCGCCATCAACGGACATAAGGTCCGCTCCGAGCTGTTGCAGCTTCAAGTATGTACGTGACTCGGGGTGGGGGTTGAACTCGCACCGCGCCGCAATGTGGGCAGGCGTCCTCCCATTATTATCTCTAGCCTCAATATCGGCGCCGGATTTTACGAGGAATTCCGCCACTTCTGCAGCCTTGTGATTTGTCGCTGCTGAGTGTAGCGGTATTGAGCCGTCGTTGCTTCGTTCGTGGATGTCTCCACCGTTCAGTACCAACAGCTTTGCTGTCTCAAGAGAGCCACTCGCAGTCGCTTCATGTAGTGCAGTCTTACCACTGCCATCGCGACGCCTCACATCTGCGCCGTGTGCAATCAGGATCCTACAGATCTCCGCGTGGCCGTTCTGTGCCGCAACATGCAGTGAGATAGACCACGCCGACCGCGCTATGTTTCTCAATATCCAAGCTGGCACCCTTTCCACTTCCGCGTTTACATCGACTCCAAGCTCAGCGAGTCCCTTCACCACGTTTGTCTGGCCCGACCGGATCGCCGCCATAAGGCCCGTGCTAAGCAGGCAGGGGTCCCGCTTAATCTCGCAGTGCCACTCTATCAAGGCCACCACGGCATTGAGATGCCCATGTTGGGCCTTCTCCCATATAAAATAGACTATATTGAACTCCCTTGTGGCATGATCCGACAAACAATGCTTGATCAGCACGCTCACCACATCCTCGTCATCTCGCCTGTCGCAACCTCGAGAGAATACCGAACCGTACCGGAGGTCCGCCACCTCAGACATGCCATGCTTAGCAGCGTAGCTCAAAAGGAGATCCAGCCCTTCCGCCGTCGCGTAAGTTGCTGCCGTTTGGAAAAGATTGCGGCAACGATCACGCCGGGTATCAAGGTCCTGTACCTGGAGATGGGGCAGAAGCAAGGCCAGGCCTTTCGTATTCTTCGTCGTTGCCAAACTCTCGATATGGCCGCCCTCGCGTTTGCCAACTTTTGCTCCGTTCTCAAGCAAGAGGTTGAATATCCCTTCGTGCTGGCCCATCGCGGCGTCCAGCAGCGGCGTCGTGTATCCATCGCCATCGTTCGCGTCCCAGCCTCTGCGCAGCAACTGGCGTACGATCTCCTCATGCCCTCGACCCGCAGCGAGGTGGAGAGCAGATTTGGGCACTGGCTTCCTGTTCCACCTCCTCCACCTCCACCGCTTGCACGGTCTAGCCCCAAGCCGGATCAACAGATCCACCACCTCCCCTTGCCCATACTCAGCAGCCGCTTTAATCGCCGTCCACGACCTGCACACGTCGCAGCCCCTCGGCCGGGGGTAGACTATACAGTTCGCACATCTGTCCGTCAGATCCACCGCGAGCCCCCGGTCTAGCATCAGCTTGACCGTCGACACGCGCCCATGCGCCGCCGCCTCATGCAGCGCCCTGGCCCAGTATCCCTTGCGGTAGAACCACGGCCAAAGGGGCACCCGCTGCTGGTGCGCGAGAAACACGCGCACACACTCATCGTGTCCATTCCGCGCCGCGAGGTGCACCGCCGTCGGGGGGCATTCTTCTTCGTCCGACGGCCTGGGCGGTCTATACCGGGTTCTTGAGCGGTGGAGGCGGGGATTTTCGTCGGTCGTCGCGATTTTGGCGCCGTGGGCGAGGAGCGCCTTTACCAGGTGGATGTGTCCGTGCTCCGCGGCGTGTCGCAGTGCGAGATCCTTCAGGGACTGTTGTTCAGTATCGTTCTCTGCGGATTCGTTGATCTGCGCGAAGACGTCTTCGGTTCGACCTTCATTCGCAGCGCGCGCAAATGCTTGGTTTCTTTGCCACGTACTCCAGGGGTCGTTCATACCCATTTTTTCGTCGATTGAGTCGAATGAGGATCGGGGGAGGCACGGGGGTTTTATCGCATCGGCAGTTGCTCGTATTCTGGCGCACCTCATGGCCATCCCTCGTATTACTTGGCCTCTTATAGGATCGGTCTCTCAGGGTCAGTCTCTTGTACCAGGGCTAAAAATTACATTGTGGCTGAGCTGCGCCCCGTAGCCCGACGTCCGTCCTCGGGTCGTTTGGAGCCGCACGCGAGCTCTGCCCCATATGCACTTATACATACTCGAACGAAATACAACCCTGTTGAATTTTGGCGGGCTTAATCCCCAGGAGAGACTGGAGGAAAGTTTGGATGTCCTACTTTTTGAGTAATTGGGATCTCTGTGTTCTAGCCAGTTAAGAAGTAAAGATATATAGGGTCTGGCCATAGTCCATAATATAAGCCACAAAGTAGTCTTAAGTGATAGTATGTATCTACAGCTTAGCCTCCACAGTCCCCTCCTTGAAAACAGCCTTTGATATCGAGTTCCCCTTCGCATCCAGCCTCGCCTGCGTCGTCTGAAATAACTCCGGTAGCCCCGTCTCGCCAAACCTCATCCCATTTACGACCATCTTCGCCACCCCCTCCGCAGCAAGAAATACTTGGGGCATCCCGTGTCCCGTAAATCCACTGATAATCCACTGATCCTCCTCCCCCGGGACAAGGCCGACATGAGGGAGTCCATCGGATGAATAGCCCATGACTAACAGTATCGTGTTAGCAAATCCACCATAAACCGGGTGCCCATGTTAGCGAACTTACTTCCAGTCCACACGCGATCCGTGTACGCATGACTCTCCTCCCACGCAACGAAATGTCTCTGCATATACCCATCGAAATAGCGCACTGCGGCTTCGAGGACACGGCTGTCATCGCTAACATCGTACCAGCTGTCCGGGTCGTCGATGAAAGCCGGTCGAGCGCCGCCAACGACGATACTTCCATCAGCGCGGGGGATCAGGTAGTCGTAGTTCCAACTATTATGTCTAATTATATATGTCCGTGTTAACAAAGACCCACTGTGATTCGGCGGCGCGACGATGCGACTACATGTCCCGCGCACGGGGACGATTTTGTTCTTGTATTGCGGGAGGATGGCGGATGTGTAGCCGTTTGTTGCGACGATGAGCTTCCTTGCTTTTATCGTCTCGCGAGAGGTGTGGATGATCCAGGGGTGTGTTGACACTCCACCTCCGCTGGCCGGTCTCTCGATAGACGTGACCCGCGTATGTGTCTGGAGGTTGACGCCTCTCTTGACAGCCTTGTCAAGCAAATGCATGATGAGCTTGTACGGCCACAGATGGCCCGCCGCGTACGAAAAGCAAGCGACGGCGCCTTTAACGCCGGAGAACTATATCCCGATTAGCGACGATTGCCCGCCCTTATTTCAGCAATGGGCCCTACATACCGCTTCCGCTTCCCCAGGGCCGGTATACCTCGTCCTCCTCGTCGGCCCACACCCAGCGGCTACCAAGCGGTCATACCCATCCTTGAGCTTGCGCGCATGGCTCTCGCTAAACTGTACATCGACCGCTTCTGTAACACCAAGATCACAATCGATCCCCTCCCTCTCGACCAAGTCCCGAATAGCATCGACATGCCGCGCCTCGAACTCGGCTACCTCGGTCGCACGCTCGATACCGTATTCTTCTGCGAGTGTCGCGATGCGGTTGTATGAGTCTGGTTTGAGATGGCCGCCTAAACACCGACTCCTATTAGTCTGGTGCGAAAGATGAATAGGAGGGTGAGAGACGCACCATTCCGCCCCGTCGCGCCCGAACAAGCCTCCCGTCCTTCGAGGATGACAATCGACGGTGTCAATCCGTCTTTGATCTGCTCTAATATATGATGCGCAACTGAAGCTCCGGCATATCCAGCCCCGACAATCACGATATCAGATTCCGCTGGTAGGGTTTCGGTCGACCGATGGCTATCCAGTGGATGCGGTTGCGTTCTCCAGAAGGAGGTGATCGAGTTCGGGGCAAGGGCTGGTTTCGACATCTTCGATCTGACTGTAATCAGTAAGTCTGTGCTTGGGAAACTCTCGGCATGGGTTAGTTTATTTGTTTAGGTACGGAGGAGAGCGCGGGTACCTTGATGGATGCGAGATGGAGTGCCGGTTGACTCCCGGTGGGACTGATAAGAGACAGCTTGAATGCCGCCGGCGGGGCCGCCGGGATGCATATCTAAGGAACAGTGATTGGTTGATCGCGATGGTGGCATGGTATCAGGTGCTGGATAGTTGGAGTAGATCAGTTGGAGAAGCTGAGGGGGTGAGCTTAGCTGTCTCTCCAGCCGTGGAGGCTGATAGTTCGTGGTATGATATCTTCGTTATCGGACAGCTTATTGTCAAATAGTGAGATACGAAAGCTTTACGGAGTGATGTATGGAAGTGGTCAAAAGTCGAACAAACTGAATATAAGAGTCTATCTTCCCTAGAGATGACAGAGCACCGCCATTACGTATCTCAGACAGCCTACTAACTATGTACTCCTCAAGCTCTAAATAAAACCTCAGCGCCACGCACTCCTCGCACCGGAAAGTAGTAAAACGCAACAACAAGTACAAAAGCAACCACCAAGCATCCCAAAGCCCACCCACCTACCCTCCTTATCCTCCGTTCCCTCCTCTCCTCCGCAAGCCTCGCCCTCTCTGGAAACGGCAAGTAACTCACTACACAGGCGAGCGTCATCATGCGGAATGTAAGGTAGTACCAAAAGCGCGCGAGGTTTGGCTGCACGTATCGCGCCATGAACCAATCTTTACCGGTCTCGAGAGACTGCATGCGCGAGATCTGGTACGACTCGTCGCAGACGGTGTGGATGCGTTTCTGTAGCGGGGCGAGGTGTGTTGTGAGCTTGGTCTGGATTTCGGATTTTGTGGGCTTGTGTCCGTATGTGAGGGTTGTTGTGTTGAGTTCGTGGAGGGCGTTGGCCAAGCAGGCGGCGGATTCGATGCAGAGGTTTGCGCCTTGGGCGAGGTTGGGAGTTAACTATACATAGTGTATTCATGTAAGTAAATGTAGCACCACGCGACGTAGAGGAACTAGGTGAGGGGGTGTGGTACCTTGAAAACAGAATCTCCGATACAGACAATCCTCCCAAAATTCCACGTCTCGAGTATCCCCTCGTGCGCATACGTCGAGGTTACCGAAGGGGTAATCTTCCAGATATCACGAAACGTCATCGGCGAGCAGATCTCATAGTCTGCAATCTCCTCGAGCTTCCTCTGCACATCTTCCTCCGACCACCGGGGCATATGCGGATGCACATATCGCTTATCATTCTTCACAAGCACGAACCAGTACACCGTCGAATCCGGATTCAGGCAGAACATGAAGAACACACCCCTGCGCGAGCAGCTGTGCAGCTGTCTCGCGTCAAGCACGCGCGTCACAGACGACGGCGGCGTTGGATGCGTCATCCCGAGAAAACAGTAGTAGTCCGCGGCGATGGCTGACTTGTCAGATGGCGGAATGAGCCCGGGGAGTTGGAAATCAGCTAATCGCCACATCTCTGCCCGGGTGATGCTGTGCACACCGTCGGCACCGACGATCACGTCGCCCGTGTATCGCTCGCCGGCCGAGGTGGTCACCGTCCACGGCCCGTCGCCTTTGGGGAGCGGCGGGCTGGGATCGATCCTGGCGACCTTGATGCCGGTCCTCACTCGAGATTTGCCCTGTAGTGAGGTATACAGAGTGCGAAGGATTTCGGAGCGGCTAGTAACGGTGATGGCGTACCCGACGCTGTCAAGCGAGGAAATAAGTCCTTAGTGATGATTTGGCAAGGATACACACATGGTGGGAGGCAAAGTGAGAGGGGAGTAGGGGGGGGAGGAGAGTTACCCATCAGGATATGACGCATATGCGAGGGCCTTCCACTTGAAGCCATCAGGAAGGGCCCCGCTGAGCCCGTCTAGGTCCGCCCTCGGGTGCAGACGATCGTAAACACCGAGCTGGTCGAGGACACGACAACCATTTGGTTGGAGGGCAAGGGCGCCACCGATATTCGTCAGGATGTCATGGTGCTTCTCGAGCACGACGTAGTCGATTCCGGCCTTGTCAAGGCAGTGAGCGAGCGTCAGGCCCGTGATAGAGGCACCGATGATGATCACCCGAAGGGGGGCTTTCTCCTCGTTGAAGGCCATTGGATGAGCTGGGCAATTGCCAAGCGAAACAAACAAAGCGGTTTCCTGGAATTCGGAAAGGCGGAGCAGGGCAGGGACCGATATAGACGCAGGATGAGTATATCAAAAAAGGGTGGTGAACCCAACTTATAGACACTTGGTGGAGGCAGGTCTGCTCAGCAAACCGTACTCGTGCGTCACTTTCACCATGCAATCAATCAATAACCTCCCAAATGCGCTTCGAATCGCACCTCGCACAGGGAAAACGGGGCCTCTGCTGCTGGGTCGGCTTCTCTATTCACCTCCCACCTGTTCAGCTCGCCACAGACGGTGTGTACGCATCTGAGATGGCGGGCCGGAGTTTCTGCAGGAAGAAGGCTTATTCAGAACACGGCTGTTCCTTCTTCCAGAGGAAACCAGCGTTAGGCAAGAAGGAATGTATTCTCTGTACCGTACTTTCTTTTTTTCTCATCTTTCCCTTCAACCATGTTACTCACTAAGGCTGCAGCTGTTCGGCTTCCCGTCACGTCCCAGATATCGGGTCTACAAGGGAAAACCACGTGGGGGTGCTGATAGCAAATTCACTAGTTGATCAGATCGCCTACATCCAGGTCTGACGAGGTAAGCCGGGGATTGACTCAAAGGTCCGACGAATCTGCGATTATGGTGCTTCCAGTGTCGCACCTAGCTAGCCCTTATCTTCTTCCTACTATTGCAGGAATTGAAGACATGCAGTTTCAACCCGGGAAACCATGCTAGGCCAAGATCCGTGTTGTACAATGCCTACCAATATGTGCCGGGTAGTCTAAAATCGAGACTGGAGCACGGTCATCTAGAAGGGAAAGGTAGTACTACAGTCACGCGCGCACGTCGTCTATGGGAGTAAAAAAGCCAACTGCACAAGCCAATACTATTGATATTGACACGAGACAAAAGATCTGCCAGCTTACCTTTCAATTGCATCGACCACATCCCTGCAGACTGGCACATGGGTTGATATAATTGGCTACATATGTAGATCGCAGGATGCGTGAGTGCAGCGATCTGCTTCCAGGGTTGTTAGCGCCGATCATGTCCCAGCGATCCTGTAGGTTGCATACATAATAAGTAGTTCGTTTTACGTTATCTATCCCTTCTTCTTCTCGGTCCAGCCCCCCGGCTCGGCGTTTCGGAGAGGGTTGCGGTGATTCCGGCTGGCGGAGTATATTTGTTGTGGAGTAATTCTAACTCCAGCGACACGACACATGGACACATTGCTGGAGGAAGGATTTTGGGGAAAAGCTTCCACCGGATAATCCGGCATGTTCCCGTGTTTTTTTTTTTTTTTTTTCTGAGCGCCGACATTCGAGGCGTGCGTTGGTTGCACGGTGGCGTGTGTCAACAGAATGCGTGGCTTGCGTTCGAGAAAGGGGGGATAACTTGTAGAAAGGAGCAGTGGATAGCGGTCGGAATGTCGAGGTGAGATATACATATTAGTTAGCATTTTTGCGAACTGGTCTATGAACACAAATTGGTAGTCTATCCTGCCTTGTATTGGTGTTAGAGAGATTTCTCTTGCCTTCATTATTTATATTGTTTACGTATCGGACGCTTGACTGACTAGGATTAGACCCCTGTTTTTTAGTCTCTTCTTTATATGTATATTTGTTACTAGGTCGACGATTACCAATATATCATGGAGCCTTGGTCGACAAGATCGAACATGTGAACAAACATATCCATTCGCGAGTGGCAATAAATGGCTGCGAACAGCAAAAGTTGTAGTTGAATACAATGGACCCGAACCACATAAAAGATCCCGAATACGACCAGAAAGAAGAGGGTATATAGATAGATAGATAGATATGTAGTTCATCTATCTAGCAGCAGCAGACTGCTGCCAGATAGCGACGCCCCTTGGAATCACCTCCCCATCCAGCGTGCCGGTAAGGAACCCAGACCACTGGCGAAACGGCAGGCCCTCGTATGTGAAGTAGACCGTCTCCGTGCGCAGGCTCAGGAGCCCCTCCGGCGTCTCAAAGTCAACCTCGAAGCCCGTCGGTGCCCCGCTGGTGAAGAGCGGCGGGTACGTCGCGTTCGCCCCGTACGGCCTTGCGCGGATACTGCCCGCCTCGCAGCTCGCGACGAGGATCTCGCCGTCCCTGGACACGTATGCTGAAAGGTGGTTGTCGCCGCTGGGCGTGAGGATGTCGATCCAGACGATCGAGTATGGGCCGACGCGCCCGCGGCCCCAGTAGTATGTTTCAAGCGTCGACATGAGGGGGCGGTCGCCGAAGTTCTAGAAGAGTTTTTTGTTTAGGGCTGAAAACCAAGCGCCAAAAAAGGGGAAGAAGGGGTGTTATGATGAGGCCCACACTTACATGATCGTGGTAACCGCGGCCCTGGATCTGGAACTTCTCGCCGAAAATATGAAACTGCGCCTCGGTGTAGCCGTCTGGGATGGGGTTTATCCAGCCTGACCCGGGCGCCACACGCATGTCCTGGCCTGCACCAGCTGGGCCACAGGGGTAATGAGCGGGCGCTTGCTATAGAGGGAAGTATACAGAACAGGGTCAGTCAAGTCACTAAAACTACATGTTAGGGGCTTTTTTTGCCAGTGCAGAACAAGTAGTCTCTCACCGATTCGATAAACAGAGACCCAACAATGCCTTGCTCCGGTGCATTAATGTAGACCTCGTATCGCGACATATCTGGTGCGCCGACGAACGAGACACCGCTTGATAGCCAGACCCCGCTAGTCCCATCCCCTGCCTCGGGGGTTGTGATGACCGCATCTTCGGCCATGAAAACCCACGAATGAGCCGACCCATTCGGCCAGGTAATGTCGAGGTTGATAAAGTTGTCCGTGGTGAAGTTATTCGGCAGGGCCCCATTCTGTCCCGAATTGCGGATCGTTATGGACATCGAGGCCTGATTGCCAACCCCAGCGTCGAGCTCTTGGACAAGATCAAAATACCACCAGTCGTAGGTTGTGCGGTTGATGGGGTGCACTTTGACTCCGTCGAAGCCGTCGGCGCCGGAGATCCATTGGACGTGGGATTCGGCTTCGGCACCGTGGTCGGCGGGAACGATTGTGCTCTGCGAAATGGAGCGACCGGCGCAGAGTGCCAGGGCGAGGGAGAGAGAGAATGTAGGAATCATGCTGGGGGAGATTTCTGTTGAGAGGGTTTGGCGGTGCTTCGGAAGGGCAGATGTATGTGCAGAGATAAGAGGCTTCAACCACCAACGCGTGTACTGTACTCATCCGCGACCTTCGCACCCGGGAAAAGAAACACGGAATGGCTTACTTCATACCGCATTCAAACAACGATATTAATTCATCCATCGCAGTTCGCTCCGTTTCCGGTCGACGGTACGGAATAAGTCCGGCTGACAGGGGATCTTCACGACTATTGATCTGACATGGATGCGATCTGTGTCGTACAACTCTGGTTGGGTCTCAAGAAACGTAATCTTATGCTCATATTTAAGGTAATTCCATACCGTTCTCTGGGAAAAATAAAAAGAAAAGAAAAGAAAAAGAAACCTAACGCGAAGCCTGATGCGCGATGATCTTGTCCGCCATTCCCGGCAACGTCTCGTCGATGACATCCATCTCCCCGAATAGGTCCGTCAGCGGCTCCTTTTCCCAGACGGCCGAGTACGCGCCACGGAATCTACGCAGCAGTCAGTACCAATATCACAGCCGCCATAGCGGGAGATCCAAACGAAAATAAATGAAATTTTTATAGGTAACGTACCCTGCCCTCCTCGCCGCCGAAACATCCCACATATGGCCCGCGGCGAACCACGGCGTCAGCCCGCCGTTCTCACTAACCAGCTTCTCCAGCAGCGGCTTATACGCCTCCGGGTCCGGCTTCCCGATCCCGCGGTCGTCGCATGAGAGCAGATTCTCCCTCGGCATGGCCACCCCCTCGCGCGCAAAATACCCGCCCACACGCTCCAGATCGCCCGCGGTAAAGCACCACACCGTAAACCCAGCATCGCGGAGCTTCTGCACGCACTCCGCAGCGCCAGGCCGCAGTTTGAGCCCCGCGTACTCGGCCATGATGAACTCAAGATCGGACTCATCGGCGAAGGCGCGTGGTTCGGCGATCCCCGCCATCCAGAGCATGCGGTGGAAGAGGGCGCGGAAGACGGTTGCGAAGGGCTTGTAGGCGCCGGACATGGAGAGGTAGGTGTACTCGCGCTCGGCGACTTCGATCCACGTGTAGCCGAGCAGGGAGGGTTTGATCCCCTCGGCGCGGAGGCCGGTGCCGAGGCGCGTGTCGATTGCGTCGAAGAGGGCATCGTAGCTGATGAGCGTGCCGACAACGTCGAAGACGACGTTCTTTGAGGTGGCCATTTTGGAGTTACTCGGGTCCGTTGTGCTGTGTGGTATGGTATGATTAGAAGGATGGAGGGAAGAACGACAAGCAATAAACCCGCAGAAGAGAGTCTGGTAGGTCTTGGGATTTGGAGACACAACGTCATTCTTATCGATGCCGGCGGGAGTGTCGCTGATCCCCCACTCGAGTCCCGCCGGCAGCCCTAACACGGCTTAGCCCCAGATAACAGTTGGAGTAGACAAGATACAAGCCTGCTTGGCGGATTCGAAGGTAGATACGAGCCAGGAGAGGAGCATATGAAAGGCGCCTTCTCTGCCCGAATGAACGGAGAGTAGAGCTGGGACAACACGCACGCAACGATGGCTGACTACTCTGCTAAGTCGGTTGACCACGATGCTGTCGAGGCAAAAAATGCACAGCCTGATGTTGAACGTGTCGCTACTACCTCGACTGAGCTCCATGGCTCTACGACAGCCGTCCATCCCGATAACGTCGGGTACCATCGCTCGCTCACCAGACGCAAAGTGATGATGATGACCTTCGGAGCCGGAATTGGAACCGGTCTCTGGGTGGGAACTGGACAGGCGTTGCACTATGGTCAGTCTTCTCAATAGGCAAATCTGGTGTAGACAGGTACTGACCGATCACAGCTGGACCAGCCGGCCTCGCCCTCACGTATACCCTCACAGCGTAAGCTTTCCCCATAATGTATGGCAGGATTGGCGCCCACTAACGAGCGAAGCATCATCGTCTACGCGCAATACTCGTCCGTCGGCGAAATGACCACCTACATGCCCGTCCACGGCGGCTTCATCCGGCAGTGTTCGGAATTCGTCGACCCAGCCTTTGGCTTCGCAATCGGCATCAACTTCTGGTTTGCCGTATGCCTTCCTCTTATCATACTCTACTCCTTTCTGTCAATCAACTCACTAATATTTCTACTATATAGTGGGTAATGATCATCCCCGCCGAAATTACGGCAGCCGTGAGCGTGCTGCAATTCTGGCCTGCGACCAACGCCCTCCCACTGGCCGCCTACATCACCATCTTCATCGTCACCATGGGGGTGGCGAACATGTTCCACGTCAAGATCTACGGGTACATCGAGTACTATATGTCCTTCATCAAATGCGGCGCAGTAATCCTCATGATCTGCTTCATGTTCATCATGACCTCCGGCGGGATCAAAGCGACCCACGGCCCCATCATCTTCGCCTACTGGAAGAACCCGGGCGCGTTCAACAACGGGATCAAGGGGATCGCGAAGAGCTTCGTGCAGGCGGCGTTTAGCTTCGGGGGTGGGGAACACATCGCCGTGATCGCGGGCGAGGTCGCGGACCCGCGGCACACGATCAAGAAGACCGTCCGCCCCGTCTTCTGGCGCATGTTCACCTTCTTCGTCGCGAATATCTGGCTCGTGGGGATGTGCGTGCCCTCGGATGATCCCGATCTCGTCAATGGGGCGGGCACGCTGGGTTCCCCCTTTGTGATTGCGCTCAAGCGCGCGGATGTCTGGGGGCTCGCACACGCGATCAATGGGTTTATTTTCCTTAGTGTGATCTCGTGCGGGGTGACGAGTGTGTATGTCTCGAGTCGGA
Source organism: Penicillium sp. S1316 (assembly GCA_023627405.1). NCBI lineage: Eukaryota > Fungi > Ascomycota > Eurotiomycetes > Eurotiales > Aspergillaceae > Penicillium > Penicillium sp. S1316. The sequence goes on from JAMAHF010000015.1 coordinate 525,591, forward strand.
GTCTGACGGCGCTGGCGGATCTAAGGATTATTCATCCGGTCTTTGGGAGGAAGGATGCTGCGGGACGGCCGTGGGTGGCGATCGCGGTTTGTTTGCTTCTCGGTGGGGGACTGTGTTATCTTAATGTGGATAGTACGGGGGCTGTCGTGTATGGGTGGTTCTCGTCGCTGGTGTGTATATCCCTCTTTCCTAATCCTCGGAAATCACGCTGGGAACTAATGAAAATGCACAGGTCGCGATCGCAACCCTCTTCCAATGGGCATCCATCTACATTGCGCACCTGCGCTTCCGGATCGGACTACGCGCACAGGGGAAGAGTCTCGCTGATCTGCCCTTCAAGGGTATGCTCACTCCGTACGCGCAATATTTTGGTCTGGTGATTGTCCTCTTCATCTTCGGGTGCGAGTTCTATCTTGCCTGTTTCCCATTCGGTGAGAAAGGGTCTGCCAAGAGCTTCTTCTCGACGTATCTCGCAGCCCCGTTGTTTGTTTTTGATTATTTTGCGTACAAGGTATGTCACTCTTTGATATCAGTGCGAGCGGAATAGGAGGGATTGAGCTAATGTCCCGCAGTTGTGGTTCAAGACGAAGATTGTGAAGCCGAGCGAGATGGACTTCTCGCCGGCGATCGTGTTTGATGAGGAGGATCGGGCGAGGGAGGAGAGCGAGAGGCTTGAGGAGAAGGCTGAGAAGAAACCGTGGTTGAAGAGGGTGCAGTACGTGGTATTTGGCTAATAGAACATGCCATTCGTGCACGCAGGGCAATCGTCATTTCACTCTTATTTTATCCTCACTTTATTTGTATTTCATGTCAAGAGTGCGTAGAAGTACAACTATTCACCTTGAAACGGAGCAAAAGCATCACCATCCGGCACCAGTTGAAAGTCACTCCCCAGCCAATCTACATTCATTAGATCCGCTACTTCATTTATCCTGGGCTGTCCGAAGCTCGCCGGATCCGAATTCAGAAATGAAAGCGGGCTGAATGCGGATAGCTCAGTCATGTTCCCAGAGCCAGTCTCGCTCTTCATCGCCTGCGTCCAGTGCTTGAACTGCGCGTAGGCAGATGGCTGTTCTTGAATAGACAGCGGTGGATCGGCACCGCTTGTAGCAAGCGATGACTGACGTATCGCGGCGTCAAGCGATTCAAGGTACGAGATCTCCGACTCGGATGAACTGCCCCCCGTCATTCGACGTATAAGCACCATTCCTCGCGCCAGTTTCTCTTCGAACTGGTCGGTCACCTGTGAATTCACCCGCTCAGCAAGAATAACAAGCAACGCTGCGCGACAAGAGCTGAATTCGGTGTACGACGCCCGACAGAGGCCCGTATGGCTCGCGAGTAATTGTAGAGTCTCGATAATATCTAACGCGCTCTGCACACAGCTGCGCACGAGGATAACCCTGGGCTCGTTGCTATCAGCCTGTGAATCTTGGTCTTTCCAGTCATCCGTAAACATGAATGGGCGGCCCATATAAATATAAATCAGCAGGTACGCGAGCCTCAAATGCGAGTTTTGCCGGAACAGCGCAGTTCCAGGTGTTGTGTCGCAACAGGGCAACGAGGACCACCACTGCTCGACATGTGTTCGGATTTGCATTAGGCGTTCTAGATACTCTGGTATAAAGCGCTTCGGACAGTTGCGGAGCAGGACTCTGAATTGGAGAGGAGAGTCAAATAGGGGAAATTGACGGGGAAGGATGAGGACTTACAGGGTCTCTGCAACTTCTCCCAGCCACGAGCTTAGTTTGATGAATGCGATCATGTTTACATACGGCGGTGACGAGAAGGATGGGTCGTCGTTCGGCAAATCAGTGCTGATATCTGACTTGGAGATCGACGCTGGACGGCCATGGAAGATGCCGATCCTCCTGCGGTTGAAGACATAAGCTGCTAGAATATCAACACCGGGGGACGTACCTATCCAGGCTATATGCAGACCAGAATACTCGGTTCCTCGTCTCGATGATTTTCTGCCCACATTCCTCTCCGACGTATTTACGATGCATTCCATTCTGGATCGCCATCTTCACCGCGATCCCGAGATAAGAGTAGGATAACCCGCCCGTGGATAGCGGGAGAGCATACAGCGCAAGAAGTAGAAAAGCCTGCACGCTTTCGTGGGACGCAACTAGAATCACGTCCGGTACCAGCCGACACGCGATATGGTACAGCGAAAGCCCTACCGAGTCTTCTGAGCAGAGATTCAAGTCCTCGGTCGCGGCAGACTGATCCTCCATATGAGCCACTTGGGTCCCGATGGCCAGAACTGCAAACACCGAGCAAACCCATGGAACATCACTCAAGCTATACTCCGTAGATCGGGTGTAGCACCGCTCGAGCCTCTCTTGGAGCCATGACTGTTCCATGTAGAACACATTGCCCTCGGAATATTTAAAGAACATGCTCATAAGAAACATGGCGATTGGCCGAGGGGGTAGATGGCCCATAGCCTGGGATACCATATGAGTCCCTGACTGAAGTTGCGTTGGCCTCCAGTACTCTTTGACCTGTGAAAGTCAGCCTGTTCCTATGATTATCGCACGCTGTACCATACACCAAACCTCTCAATAGGGGAGCTAATCTTCCGTCGCAATTTCTGCGAGAAGTTCCAATGCGAAAACTCGCCCGAGTAGTCTATAAGCCATAAGTACCACTATCACCTCCTCGTTCTAGGGGTGCCACGAACGAGCGATATTCTTCGACACAAACTGGACATCAAACGGCTCATCGACATTGGGCGCCTCTCCCTGCGGCGTAGTTCCCAGTCTCGCCACAATCCGGCTGACATTCTCCTCATCAAGCGGCACCTCTCCCAGGAAATGACGCACAATTTTCTCAAGACCTTCAACACGCGATTTGTTGCTTATCGCCGATCGGTCCTGTACGATCTCTGTCTGGCCATGCAAGACACGGCCACGGACAGTACACGGTCTACCGAGCCTCTGGCACCTCCAGCAGGGAGGACCTCCCTCGCACTTCTCTTTCTGCCGTCGGCAAGTGTCGCATCTGTCGCCTGTTAGCCAAAGTAGTACTCGCAACCAGGGGAACTCACGCGAGAGAGGCCCGGCGTCTCACAGGGCGCGAACCAGGGTAGGGCAGTCCAGCTCCGTACGGCTCCATGGGCGCAGTCAAATCTGAATAAGTTCCCAATCTCAACGCGTAGAAATGCCTGAAAATGATGATATCTGCAGCTCGGCTGTTCAGAGCTGGGGAAGATACGTTATCTCCTCTCTGCTATCGGTGAGGGGTGCGCTAGCTAGCTACTCCAACGAGATGGACCAGTCAGCTCTCGGGCAAAAATGCAACATAACTTACTATAACTTCCTTTAGACTAGTGCAATAGCTACCACGGGCTCGTTGCATGAGTGTGGGTTTGGTCTCGTGCAACCTTGGCGGGAGAGGTCGACGTTCCTCTGGTAACGGGAATATGTAGCTTCGTCAGGCTCACAATGCAGATACTCAACACGACAGTTTCTTGCATACAATCGCATTGTGCGATGTCCAGTGTTGTGCCGATACATATAGCCCACTCATTTCCTTCTTATGATATATATCGACTCCAGACTTTAAAGAACACGAGTGCGATGGGTAGGGATTGAAACCATCATATCATGCAGCCGTAGATAGGATGCAGGAATAGGTGGTCCTCAACATGTTGCAGAAAAAGGCTTTGCGGACGACCACTGTAGATTGTATTTATACGGTAATATATAGTCCTGGCCTTCCGATCAAGCTGGTTGTTTAGGGTCTGTCCATGCGAGTATCGCAATCACCAGCTGGGCTCCCCCAATAAGACAACCCAGCAACCCAAACAACGCACTCAGAAAGAGCCCAATAATGGCCACCGTAAGTGCATTTCGCTCAGATGTGTGCCTCTCTATCCAGCCAACTAGCCGGTTTCTGGGAGGCGGGTTTTTCACGAGCCGATATAATATTTCCAAGCGATGGTTCCAGTATTGGTATGTAAGCTTTGCGGTCACGTCTTCTCTGACGAGGCCCTCGTCCAGTTCTGCGTTTGGATCAAAGCCATGCTTTCGCACGAGGGCTTCCAGCATTCTGATAGATTTCTTGGCCCTGTAGCTGGTGATAGGAAACAGGATAAACTGGATCGTGTGTAGGGTTTCGACGAGCAATTGCGGAGGAAGGATGCCTCTAGGAGTCAGAATGGGAATGTCAGAGTTAACCTCATAGAAAGTACTTGCATGCTTACAGCTTCAAACTGGCGCAGGCGTCCAGGCCAATTGGCTTATCTTTTGATCGCCGTAGATGAGCTTTGAGGTATGCGGTATGATGGAAAACCATCACGGTTCTTGTCTTGGGGTCGTAGAGAAGGTGCTCCATAATATTGTGAGTCGGTCGAAACTGTAGATGGCATCGCTTTCTCAGTTTCCAGGCCTTGAGATCCTTCTTATGTTTATATGCCTCGAATCTGCTTCTTTTCTGGGGAGCAGATTTGGGAATTGCGCGCTCCACGTAAGATACAAAAGGCTCGCTCGCCTCCCAGCGCGCAGGCGAATAACCCCCAACCTCGTAGTTCGCCGAGTACTTGTCTTTAAGGAAGCAGTCAAGCATGAATGCGACACGAATGACGGATTGAATCGCATTCTGGCACTCCCTTTGGGAGATGGCTCTATTATCGACTAGAGTACGCGAGAACTCCTCACGAGTCACCATCGGGTTGTCACGGAGTCTCTGAGCGCATTTGACGATATCGTCATGGCTGTCAAAGGCGGGATTTTCAATATGGATAATCGTTCCATTCTCGTTTGCTGGACAGAATATGAACTCGTAAAGCTTGAAGTAGGCTGGGAAGGCCTTGTAAGCGCCAATCGAGTCGCTGAGGAGCAAACCCCGCGTTATGTTTGCTTTTTCTGCGTCTTTGACCGGAAACATGGTTTGAAGCTCTGCAGAGGTATCGCGTGTATTTCACGAACTGACGATGGACAGTTTCTGTCGAGAATAGCATTCTAAGTCTTCTTCACCAGAGCCTCGTCGTCGGGCAGCAGCAAGATTCGGGCATCTTATCACGCCTTCGCCCAGTCCCGCCTTGCAAGGCTCTTTCGACTCAAATCATCGCCGTGTGCCACGTGGCTGTGCAATAATAGTCTCTCGTACTTCCCGCATCACGGGGCGAACGATGGAAGCGTCACCTCTTTTTCAAGTCCTGTTGTTGCCTAACTACTCCATCATATCATCACTAATGGAGTCAACTTTGCCGGCGAAAGACGCCGGGTCACAAAGACCAACGGCGGTAGACAGGTAGGCTGGCTATATAGTTAAGTGAACTGGGCCTTTTCTAATTTGGTTCGTGCAGGGCGCCAGCTCAGATCGCTGAGCTGTTGTCAACCCTCCCCCACCCGAGCCGCAATGCCACGAACATGCGATCTTCCACAAGCTTATCCAACGCAACCGTCTCTGACTCAAATACCGAAGTATCCTCCGTGCAAAGCTCATGCTGCGCTTCTGTTACGACCAATCCGACAACAGTGACTCCGTCGGCCGTCACATCAAGCCCCCTTGCCCTCTCCGAACCAGACCCCTACAGAGACAGCTTCGTCATTCCAAAAATCAGGGCAGCCGTCGTTTCAGTATATCCATACGGCGGAAATTTGATTTCGGATAGTCATTATGAAAGATTTCGGGTCATTGTGGATATATTCAAGGAGAACGTGGAGAGCGATGCGAAACTCAAGCTGCATGTAGCAGAGATAGGATACGAGTTAAGATTGTGTGGTCGGTCACCGAAGGAGGCGCAGCCTTCTATACTTGTCTATTGCACAGAGCGCATCTTTAATGACCTGAAAGGGTTGTTGCTGAGCTCACATCTGAAAGCCCAATACGCCATTCTAGCCCGTCGTCGCTTTCGGTTTGGAAAGGACAATCCATTTGGGCACAGGGCTGGGGCCGATGTGCCGAGATTCAGTTTGTACTTTTGGCGAGGACCACCACACAGACTCTTGTCATGGAGAGGCAATCTTGCGGGGGAGATCCAGATAAAGCAGTCAGAGGAGGCGGACTCTTCAGATCTTCCCTGGTCAAACCTGACAATGTGCGGATCGAGTCTAATAGGGTTGGACGGCTCTTGCTCAACCCTCGCTTGTCTTGTGGAAGTTGATTCGGCCGTATATGGGCTCACTGTTGCTCATTCCTTCACGCATTTGGCCCAACATCCTCGGGCCGGAGATGGGACACATGACGTAGATCACAAGACAAATGCCTCCGAGGAATTGATGTATTTTGAAGACGATGCCGAGTACGAATCCGTTGAAGAAGCCGACGGCGCGGTTCTCACTCCTACTCCGAGTTCGACAACAAGCAAGAACGACCCAGTTCCCGCGCCTTTCCCAGCAGAGCAACCTGCCACCATCCTGATAATGCAGGCTGACAATCCAGACACTCCTGACCTTGACTGGGCTTTACTCGAAGTCTCCCCAGAGCAAGCCGACAAGCCCAACTTTTACCTCTCTCTGGCAAGCTCGCAGAGACCTATACTACTGCACAAGGCTGCACAGCGACACCCGGGCCATGAGAGAGAGGTCACTATTATTCGGTCACTCCATGACCATGGACTCGGCACTCTCCTCCGTGGGAGCTCTTTCATCGGTGGTATCAACCGCTCCGGTCAGTGCGAAGTCTGGAATGTTGCCTTAACAGATGCGCATGGTTAGTTTCCTCATTGTCACCCATATATGCAATGACATACTTATGATAGCTTTGCAGGACTTGTCAAGGGCGATTCTGGGTCCCTTGTTGTAGACCGTCTAACCAACGAGATTTACGGCTACGTTGTCGCATTGAATCCCCTGGGGGAAGCGTACATAATGCCTCTCGCACCCACGTTGACTCAGATCAAAGAAGCATTGGGTGCAGACAACGCCTCACTTCTTGATCCGTATTTACTTGTCAGAAAGATGATCAATAATCACACTTTTGGCTCCGAGTCATCCGTCGCCATGTCCATACTTCGACAGGCTTTGGACGAATGTCTGTCGACTTCCCCTTCTACAGAAGTGAAACCGACTACCGGGGGGAGTGGTAAAAATAGTCCGGCCATGAATTGGGCCTTTTGTGCACCAACATTCACGTCAGCTACCACCGCAAAGCGAGTCACTCCCCACATGACGCCGGCGGATGACGCTCAATCGGACCTCCCCCGTTCCCAAGTCGATCAAAAGCCCCAAGCCCGGACTTCTTCCTCTAGGATCCCACTATTAAGTCCACAGGGGGGGACTTTAGCGTTCGAAGAGACAAGTGCGTGCTGAGATACCTTGTGGTTATTGAGGTAAATGATCTGACGATGGCTTTTAGATCCTGATGAATGGAAACCCTGTAGCTGGGACTGGGAAGCATCCAAGGTTTGCGTGTCATCTGTGGCTCCTGTTACCCTGATTATACCGCTGACTCGTCGTCTCTGTAGCACAAATCTGCCAACAATGTTGCCATGTACGAGGTTCCCCATTGTTTGATTTGAATTCGAGGGCTGATATCTTTTCATTTACAGCTTTGTCCTCGACAAATCGAAGATCAAAAATCTTAGAAACTACTTTGACCACAGATTCTGGTCTATACTAGACAAAGGCTCCAATGGCAGTTTCCATTGTGAATATGACGATACCTATGGTCCTGTCCCTCCTAAAGGTTCATTACCCATACCCCTCTCCTCCACCTCACCAACCAGTCTAACGACCGACAGTCTCATGGGCATGTTTCAGAATCCAGAATCCTTTCAGTATGCAGGGTTACGGTTGGAGACAGGCTTGCATCCATGTGGAATGGGACCTCGAGACACAGCGGCAGCTCATCTTCATTTTCTATCTCTCGCCAATGATGCCTATCATGGCCTTCCATTCCGCCCAGGCATTTCTAGACCGCACCTCAGACTTTGAGGAGCGGCAGTGGAACCCATTTGCATGGCACGAAAGATTCGTCAGTGAGGTTCTTGAGCAATATGAGAACTCATCCATGCGCCTGAAGGATTATGTCGAAGGAAAGAACAGGGTAGGCATTTCGATGTTGCATTCTTCTCTTCCTCTTATCTAACAACAATACGACATTAGGACGATATCGTATCCAGACGCGATAAAGGGGAGTTCCCTACAGTTGCCCACTATGCGCCACACCTCTTGCATAGTCTTGAGGCTATCGAGGTAGCAGAGCACACTATCAAAACAATATGCAAAGAGCAGGATCTTTGGCACCAGGAGAAGTCGAAAATACTCCACGAAAATACTGTGTCTTGGCTAAGAATGCGCTCACGCTTGCTTTTAGAAGCAAATAGGGCGCACTCCTTGAAGGTAATGATGGGATCGTTGCGTGAGAGGTATATCCAAGAGGTCAACTTAGTACGTCCAAACGCTCCAGGGCTGTCTCACGTGTTAACCAACCATCCAGGCATTAAACGTTGCCGTTAAGGACATGGCTTATACCGCGTTAAAAGACTCGGATAAATTGAAAGCTTTGACTCTCCTAACATTTTTCTATCTGCCAGGAACATTTATCTCTGTAAGCCAATCCAGACTGAAAAAAAAAAAAAAAAAAAGCAAAGCTTACCCTCTTTGACAATGTGATAGGCTCTATTTGGCACACCGTTTTTCTCTGTCAGCTCCGATGGCCTTTCTGTATCCAACATGTTTTGGTCCTACTGGGCTACTGCAATCCCACTAACCTTAGTCACATTGATTATCTGGTTTATATGGGCTCATCCACTAAGGCCTCTTACGACGCTCAACTTCAGGTTTGGAAGAGCAAGAAAAACAGAGCCAGAACTCGCTCTTCTGCCTACATAATCAACCCCTTTCGGGTCTTCACCTCCTCTGGCAGCGTGTACCGCCAACAGTGCATCTCAGTTTCCTTATTCACCTCGATACCTCCGTGTATAGATCCAAGTGAAAGCAATTGGGGCAAGAGGAAGTTTAAAAATTAACATCGGGGCACGTAACAAGTACGCCTACCGCGCGGTGACCAAACCAACCCGGAATCCTCTGTTGTCGCATATCCAGCTTTATAATTCGGCTCTGTGGGGCAGATGACATCGTGTCAATGTGATCAAATTGCGTCTTTATAGGTCACTTTAGTGCCATTATCCCTTTCGCTCGGTAAATGAATTTAGCATTTTGCCTCTTCAATCCGCCCAAAAAAACTCCCGTTTTTGCTGTTCAAATGGGGCAGGATTCGCAGTTGTCTTGGTTTCCGGCTATGCATTTATTGGTGGCACAAACTAGTCTTCATTATTCGTTTTGTATGAAGAAGGTTTTTGAGGGCTCCGCTTGACATTCAGGGTTAGCAAATCACGCAGAATACTAGTATAAATCCCCAATGCACACACCCCCTCCTTAATAAAATGGCTTGGATAGAGCCAAACGTCGTGCATCCATAGTCACTAAATAAATGATTGTGTCAACTGACAATCCCAGACTCACAAGCTCCATCTGGTAGCATTCCGATATGGGCCGAGGCATCAGTCAAGCTCGCGCCAGCGGTAAGATCACTATGTTGGATACAGACGGGGTTGGAGCGTTAATTAGACGTCATCCACACGCGCCAAGGGCGATGAAACCAACCGCTCAGCCCTTCCAAAGTATCGTCCAGGTCCCAGTGCGCTCGCTGAGGATCTCAATGATCCTCCCCCCACACGAGGCATAGTACACGGCTGACCAACTTTCGGAACAAAATCACCAATTCACGGTATCAGGTTACCGGGGTCCTATCCCCAATTCTGCGTATCTTGACTCTATATATATCGAGATCGATGGCATCGGAGGGATATCGATCTAGATCCAGCTTAATCTTTGCATAATTAATGTAGGATAGAGACGACGTTGTAGGGTCAAGTGACTTGGGTGCAGAATTATATAGTGTTTCCTTCTATTTAAACACGAGCATTACTAGGTAGAAGCATTACCTAATAGACAAGGTGGCTGTTAGTAAGTGATAGTATGTTGTACAGGCTGCCCGCTATACACATAATAACATACAAGGTAAATGGAAATGTGAAAGCAATGTAGGAGGGAAATGTCAGATTCTAGTAAGCTCTTTAGTGGCAAGAAGCTGCTCAAAAGGGGCTAAACCAGAAATTACTACCAGGGGTCGGGGTGTGTTTCGCCATCCCCTTGTATAACTAATAGGGAGGAGGAGGCCCATTATTCACGACGAGTAGCGCTCAATTATAATCAGACAAGCGTCTACCTCTTCACCCCCTCCCAGACCCTCTTATACCACTTGCCCTCCCCCTGCCCTTCCTCACTTGTCCCATGTGTGGCATGGCCCTGCCCCTCCTCCACAATCAAACCTCCATTACTCGTCCCATCAACAACATTCTGTGCCCTACCGAGATAATGATTTGGCATCGCCAACCCAGCCAGCAACGGAATGGCCGCCAAACACAAGCCCGCAAGGAACATCGGGCGCACGGTATCCGTGAACGCGCGGATCCCCATCTCGCGCTCCTCGCTGCCCCAGGCAAACGTATTCCTCGCCGTCGTCGAACTCCCATAGAACACCGCCGCATCCTCGGCCGACAGGCCCTGCGCGAGCAGGTTGCTGTTATATGTGCTCGTGTACATGTGCGAGCTGATCGCGGAGCCGACGGAGGAACCGAGTTTCGTCCATAGCGAGAGCTGGGCGATGATGGCAGCGAGATCCTGGTGCGGCACCGAGGCCTGTGAGGCGACGCGTGTTCCAACGACGGAGCACGCACCGCCTGCGGAGTTGAGGAGCTGGCTGAAGACTAGCGCGACTGTTGTGGCGTTCTTGCCCACGGCCCAGTATGTTATCCCCAGTCCGAGGATCCGCAGTGAGAGGCCGAAGAGCTGCAGGGACTTGTACCGGTGGAAACAACGGTGGTAGAGACCTGCGAGCAGGCCGAAGAAGGTTAGCGAGACTGTTGTTATCGCTGTGAAGTTGCCCCAGTTGTAGGTGTCCCATGGTTTGATCACCAGCACCCAGGTTGTGTAATAGGTTGAGCGGACGTTGCCTGAGATCATGTAGAAGATGTCGATTATCACGGCACAGATGAAAGTTTTGTTGTGCCAGACGCGGCGGTTGAGGATCGGGTAGGGCGCAAAGAAGATCTCCCAGGAGAGGAAGAAGATGAGCACCACGAAGCCGACTGCTATCATCGCGATCATGGAAGGATTGGACCAGCCCCCTTGTGCGTCTTTAGCTAGAGAGAACGGGAGCAGAACCAGGGCGAAGCCGAGAGCGAGAAGAAGGAGGCCGACGATGTCGATTTGTGTGAGGAGGGATCCGAAAGTAACCAGGCGAGCGTTGAGCGACTGACGCTCGATTTGCATGGTACCCGACTCGATGGCCGTGCGGGTTTCGAGTCGACTCGAGGCGAAGGACAGCTTGCCAGCCTGCTTGGCCTTGTGGTCTGCGTAGAAGAGCGTGGCGATGATGGGGCTGACCAGTACGGGCGCGATGATGCAGAACATACCGAACCCCCAGCGCCAGCAGTTGTTCAGGTCCGAGGAGCAGACGCTCGCTTGGATCTTGGACCCGACGAAAGGAAGGAACAGGTAGGGGAAGGAGGTCATTGCACTGACGAACCCGCGCCATTGGAGCGGCGTCAGATCACCGACGATGATGTCGGTTGTCAGGTCGAGGCCGGCCTGTCCGGTGGCAGAGATTACACGCCCGACGCAGAGAGCAGCGGCGTTGGGCGAGGACGCAACGACGATGTATCCGATAACGTAGGAGACGAGAATGAAGATGTACGCGGTCTGTCGGGAGAAAACGTCGCAGAGCTTTGCGATGAACGGCTTGGACACCGCAACAATGATTCCCTCGGCAACTTCGATCGTTCCGATGTACGACTGTCTGTTGAACGCAGCAGTTGCATAGACGTCGTACGCAGAAGTCGTTGACTGATCGAGGGAAAACGAGACCGAGACGGCGAGAATACAGACATACATGGTAATAGCGACTGGATGGCGACGGTGAAAGAGACGCGAGAACGCCTCGATGCGACTCACTCCATTCTGCTGCAGATTGTGCGCCTTTTCGGGGTCAACACTGCGGAAATCGACATTTGCCTGCGGCGCTGGAGCAGGAGTGATCTCATCTTCGGGAGAGAGTCCTGCCTGAGGACGCGATTTCTCCTGTGAAGCCATGGCGAGTGTTAGAGGTCAACTCTCAGAGTAAAACTAATCTGATAAAGTATTTTTCGCCTCGGATTCCTCTCTTTTAAGCTGTAATCGGCACCCACCTCCGGGCGACAACGCCATACGAAAACTCTACTCCTGCTAGGAAGACCCTAGTTTAAGATTCAGCGCTTCAGTTGGAGAGACAGCGCTTGGAGTCGGAGGATCAGCACTCTAAAATTCCCAGAACAGGCAACCCGGCGTTGGAAAAGGTGGGGGCTTGATGGAGGGATCTGAGTCCCGACGAATCAGAGAATTGGCTAGGATCTGATTATAATAGACTCTGATTATCTGATGATCTGATAATCTCCCTATACCCCATATAGATGGGTAATGGGTATTGACACAGGCTATTCAGATGCTCGTGGAAACTACCTTCTTTGCACATGCAGGGTTGTATCTGTTACACCCGCAGCTTTCATGTTGCCTCCGGTATCTCACGATATCAGTCATGTGAACTCGACGCGCGCTGTTGTTTCTCTCATTTGACCCCTGGTTTCTTTGCGCATCTACGCCAACTTCAAAGAGATTTCCGCCTGTTCTTTGTCAGAATATGCTGCCGGACCATGTAACAGAAGAACTACAGCGTGCGGATCCGAAACAGGTCATGGGAGCAGGCATCGGCTGTTTCTCGCAAATCTACAAAATCCCCAACTGCGAGTTCGTCATCAAGGAATCGTTTGACCATCCCGTAACTGGATGTCTGCAGGCGGGTGAAAAGCGCGTCTACGACTGGCTCGGCTACCATCCGCGGATTTTACGGTATTATGGCGAGCATTCTTGGGGCAATGGGCTTCGGAACGGTCTAGTGTTTCAGTACCAACCAGGGGGTAGATTCGCCGCCGTCTGTGGCATACGCTACCCGATATGCCAGGCCAGGTTCCCACAATGCCGAAGTAACTGATGACCTTTTCGCGCTTGGAACGCTTGTCTATGAGTTCAGCGTTGGACATGCACTCTATAGCAATAAGTCCAGCAGAGAAGCCTGGCAGCTGCTACAGGAGAAGGAGTCTCCAGGTCTTCATTGTGTTCCTGTCTCTCTGCGTCCGGTTATCAGGAAATGTTGGGCCGGTAGTTATGGCTCCGCCGACGAAATTGTCCATGAATTTGAGACTAAATCCGCGCCACCATCTAGGCGGTTGCTTAGCCTTACTAGTATTTCTTTTAGGGTAAGTCTCGCAGCTCTTGTTTGGTTCAGGAGGAGGAAATAATGGATACCATACGCATTGACTCTCTGCCAGTGACTGGCAATAACCAGCATTGATGAGATGTGCATCCAGATAAACAACACCACTCATCAGTCATAGAGACCTTGTGCCTGGCAACTTGGACAGAGGCCAGGCAATCTCGTTGATCCAAAGGACATCATAAATATGGCCATGTTCTCGACAATAGTCAGAGCAAACCCCCTATATATCGCACCAGAAACCTTTCCAACAAAGTGATGTTTGTTATCGTGGAATTATTCGGTGTAAAGAAGCTCGATAAACCAAGGAATCGATTTCGATTTAGTATTCAGCACTCGACTTATTCACATTCTCAGAAGAACACCATGACACAAAAGGACTAAGTTGCTTTAATCACAGAGCATAAGACACAAACTAAATTCCTCAGACACATACATTTCTTCTACCAGACCAACCTTGCTCGCAGATCTTCCCTTGCATTAGCTATTCTTGTTTCCGTTTCTCTGTGCGCCCACTTGGTTATTTGCGCGTCCTCTGCATAGACAGAACTCATGCTCCACGAACTTTGGTCAAGTGACAGCCTAGGAACGCCTCCATTCCAGACCGAAACGTCTCGGGTATCCGAACGGCATTTGATCTCGATCCCCCAAAATCCCGCTTTAAACCAAGTCAAGGTACCCATTCTCTTCCTGACGCCTGAGCAAACACAAGTAGGCTTCTTTGGCAAGCTCTTTCGGACCGCCTGGAGAGAAAGTGGAGAAGTCTCCAATCGTTTCGTGGCCGTATTTCCACCGCAGATACGCGTGCAGTCTGTGGTTCCAGTCTTCTTCCGGGTATCTGTACTTTACTAAGTTCCAGATGAAATCGCTAAAGGATTTCCAAAAGTTATCACGTCCCTGGCCGGGTGGATGGTAATCTTCTGGGTTGTCGCTTTCAAGCTCTGGATCGTTGTACAGCAAGTCGAGGTAGTCTAAAGCTCCCTTACCGTCCGTAATTGGCGGTAATGTGTTGCTCCGCAGACGAGCCACAATCTGGTCCTGCGCTTCTCCAGAGGTGCGGCTCACAAGATACGCGAGGCAGCATGCAGCGGTATCTGGGTCTTTCTCGGTCGCGGGGAAGCTGCATTCCATGAGGTACCTCCAGTTCGAGAATTTCGGCTGGACCCCATCAACCAGCTTCGGGGGGTCTGGAGGAGTGTTACTGGCCACGACTGTATTCGAAGATCTCCACGTCGGCCGACCCCTGAACAAATCGGACATATCGGCATCGCTTTGGCTGTTCGCGCGTCTGTGAGCCGAAAGTCTGACCTCCAGCTCTGAAACCCGAGCCCTCGAGGCCTTTGCCTGCAGCTCCTGCGTCACAACTTTGGCCTCCAGCTCGGACACCCGAGCCTTGGATGTCTTCAACTGCTGTCTCTGCTCCGCCAATTTGCCCTCCCGGTCTATAAGCTGAGCCTTGTATTCCTTGAACTCATTGCCCTTCGCTGACAGTCTAGCCTCGAGCTCCGCAATTTTGGACCTGTATTCGCTAGCGCTTTTGGCTTCACGTGCCGTATGTGCGGCCTATTGCGATCTTTCCGCTGCCAAGCCGCTCTGGAGTTTTTTCATCCTATCCGAAAAGGCCGTCTGTTGGGCGTAAACTTCGTCGAAGAGGGTCTGCGGCGAGTCCATGGCATATTTCATCCACGAACTGATGCCGATCTTGAACGAGCCATCGCCGTTTTGAAGCTTGACAAGACGCGGCTCGGTGACTTGGGCTAGTTCGGAAGACATGCTGGCTTGTTGCTTTGTTTATTAGAGATTGATGACGGTGTTAGTGAGCGCTCTACTGTAAACAAGGCGTTTTGTTGGGATAGAGGGTGAGACGAATCTTGGAGGGATTGACAAAATGAGAACCAAGGTACGGTCAATTAGCGAGCAGCGGAAGACCGGTGAGATATTGGCAAAGGTCTAACGCAGTGTGCTAAAAGCAAGCAAGACAGGTGGAAGGGAGAGGATGTTTACATCCTGAGAGAGAAATGGCAGCAGGTGTTACGCGGTCCGTGTCTCGCAATGCAATGAGAGGAAAACAGGACCCCCCACAAAGGGCCTCCCTCACTGCCTCATTCCATGATGAATATACTCCTTTTTATTATTGAACTTTATTGATTAGTTTCCTTTTCTTTTTCAGTAAAGTTGATTGCAAACATCCATGGTCAGGAATCTCACAGTCTTTAGGTTGCTAGTATACTTACAACCATTCTTGAGCATCTTGAGTTCTGTTGTGTGAGCGTTTAAGGCGATTTTGCTCACGGGGATCCCATGGCTCGGGCCCGTATTCCATTTTGTAGTAGGGGTATCTGATGAAGATAACTTGCGAAAAGGCAGGAGGCAGCTAGAGGAGTGAGTGAATAGGGGTGAGGGTCTTGAACCATTAAACGAGGGCCTAAATCTCAAAATGAAACTACTTGCACAAAAGTCCAATGGCAGTCAACATCATCGTTCTGAAGTAGAATATCTTGGAGCAAACAACCTGGAGTACTGCAGCCGAGCGATGAGACAGAGGATAGAACGAAGACAAGAGCAAGACTTGAACCGGGATATCCAGGCTATGAAAAACAGCACGTCCCCTAAGAGCCAAACCTCAAATCACATAAATAGGCTTCAGCAAATCCCCCCATACCACCATGATTGATCCTAAGCTCGAAAGTACACAGGTACCCCCTCCCTCAAAACATACCTCGTACCGTTCGCAGCAGCAGCCTCAACTTCTGCCTGCACCTCGAGTGTAAGAAGTTGCCAGAGCCCCAGGGCATACACGCTCCAGGCCTCAACCTGTTGAGCATATTGGACAGCCAAGAAGGCTGCGTAGCCCGAAGCCCCGAGTATGCCGATGCCGAACAGTATTATAGCCAACGTGACAAAAATACATGCTGAAATCATAGTGTTCTGTTTGGAAGCTAGGTTCGCTTCGCTTGGATGCTCGGGGTATGCTGTCTGTCGATATTGATTTCCCGAGGAAGGGAGGGTGTAGATGTAAGACGGAATAAGGATGTAGAGAAGGGCTTGTTTGTCTGGTGATCGTCTTTGTTGTTGGTTGGGCTTGTGGTTAAGGGGCTTGCACAGCGAGGGGGTAGAGAGAGAGAGAGAGAGAGAGAGAGAGAGAGAGAGATTGGGGGGGGGAGTGTCGATTTGGGGAACAAAAGATTGCAATATCTGGGCAGACGGGAGTTTAAAAGGCGCCACCGATCCCGCCTGAGAACTCTAGTCTAGATCACACGTTCTCCTATACGCCTCCCAAAGTCAAAATAGAAGCAACCCCGGCAAATGAGATTTCAACGCCGCGTATCCTTCCCCTAAGAGTCTAAAATCGCTCACTGACAGTAGTGTATCAAAATCCCATTACAGGTCTAGCCACACCGGTGAATCTATGCTTCCTCCTCGCAGAGCGAGTGTGACTAGAGCAGTCAACCCTTCCCAGTCACCATAGAATAAATAAACGCCCCGGCGATAGCTAGAACTACGAGTACCGCAAAACACCGCAAGCTTGTATACGCACATCCTGTTCAAGATAACGAGTTGGTCAGCCTGAGCGCTTCTCAGCTCATCCCACTAGATAGAAACTTGTAGATCTTACCCATACAAAAGTCCTCAACCAAGTGGAGCCGTGACACCCCGGGGGCAGCGGGTCTACGGCGAAAGAGGCGTGTGAGGCGCGACACTGTACGTCGCCATCGAGGCACAGAACGGGGGAATTCGACTGGACTGCGTTCTAACCGCTCGATATCGATGGTTTCGTACGGAGGTGGAGGGCGCGAGTGAGCGGGCTCAAGAGTCTGGAGTTGATCTGTGCTAGGACATACAACCTGTGCGGTTGCATGCTGTTGTGTTCGGGCATCCTGCCTTTCTAGCTCGATACCTTCGTACGTAGGACGTGGCGACAAGTGGCACGGCTCGCGATGCCGCGGTAGATTCGTCATCTCGATCTCAGTTCTGGCTGGAAGTGTTGCAGACAAATTTTGGTGCAGCGAGGGTAGGGAGTGAATCATAACTGGCAACCCGCGACTGGGAGAACTGGGCAAGGATATGGATAATAAGGGAAATGCCAGGGCAGGACTTGAGATGCTTGTGATAGATCCGTTAATAAAGCTTTGCGGACAACGGGGATATTTGGCAAATCAAGGGAATGTCATCAAGTAAGTGTCTGAGGAGCTGCGCCTCAACAGGAAAAGAAAAAAAGCTTAAAGCACGCAAAGTGTATGGCAAAACCCAGAAGCTTACCGGATACAAGAGCCCGGTGGCGGAGGTGTAGGATCCCATGCCTTAAGTTATACATTTTCACTCCGCAAGGTAACAATTCGAGCCGTCCCAGATTCTTGTCAAGCGTACACGGATAGGCGCCAGCCTTGAAGTTATTCTTAGAAGATTAGTGGGTTTGTTGGACAGAATGCACTAAGCGGCCATCATAATTCAAAGCGGCCGCGCCGTGAATTCTTGATGAGGATAAAGGTGACTGTGTTGTTGGCGAAGACAATACTCTGTTCCATTTGTTATCAAGCGATTATGATAAGATAGCACCAGAAGAAGGGCATGATATGCGCACACATACAACAGACAGACAGTAAACCCTGTGGTTCAAGATATCAAGGAAAAGATGCGGCGGCAAACAACCTCCCCTCCTTAAAAGAACCATGTATGCAACAACATTCTGCTATTTTTAATCGAAACCAAGAAATTGCCTTCAATATCTTGCCTATAAGCTATGCTCGCAATCGACTGTATCTACACACGATGTCCGAGATCCTGCTTCCCAAAGCGTTCCGCGGTTGTGTCTGTCGGATTCGAAGCCGTTTGAAGAGATATGCGAAGCGACTCTTGTGAAAGGGTGGCGATGGAAATCTCTGGTAAAGTTGGAACCGATGTTGATCTTGGCCGCGTCATGGGGGCAGCTATGGTATCGGGAGGCTAGGAAGGGATCGTTTTTATGAGGCCTTGGCCCTGAATAACGTTGACGGGAGTGGGAACTAGACCAAACTCAAATTGACTGAGAAGGCGTTGAAGTTGAAGTTGAAGTGAACTCGCCTCGAAGTTCTCCATCGACAACTCCCCGAGTAAGCGCTGGCCCAACCACAATGGCGCGCTGTATCAAGACAATATTACGCTTTTTTGCGCTCTACAAGCGACGAAGGGGCTACGAGCGTCTATCTTCAGATGAGGAGCCGCCTTGGTCTCTGATACTGGAGTTGCCTCTTGATATTCTCCTACTGATTGTCCAAGACCTACCACTTGTGTCCCAGGCCTCGGAAAGACCTCATGTTCAAGCTGGAAGACGCCCGCTGGCTATATTGCGCCCAGTGTCTCAAGCTTCCCCACTTTCCAAGGGGAATGAGAGCGATCCCGCTATCAGGACGGTCTTGCAGGATATACGCTGGTGTCATCGATTCATGCGCCTGTCTTGCTCTCACTCGCTTGAATGGCGTCCAGCTGGCAGATTGGATACAGACAGGAGTGTCTCCCAGTCCGGCCTCCACCGAGATATCCGTCGGGAATTTCGCTTTCGAGAGCGCAAGAATAGGCGTTTCCTTATCCACAGGTGCTCAGTAACAAGCCAACCTGACTGTTACGTCGCCCTCACGACCGTGGCGGCCGTCAACGCGGACAACTGCCTGGAGGTCACAACCAGGTACAACGTATACTGGTCAACACCGCGCAGATACCAAGAAAATATGTCAAACGCCCGCCTGAGCTATATACCGCCGCGCAATACCGAAGCCATATCCCTCTGCCCGCATGTCCACGCCCTCGCTTGGCTCTACCGTGACGCGCGCCCCACATGGGCTGCTGATGATTGCGGCTCGTGTTCGACAAAGATTCGCTTGCTCGACGGCGGCACAGACGGGTCTCACGCTGTTGTTCAGACCGAACGCAGTTTAGGAAACATGCAGGGCAAGCCAAGTGAGTTCGTACGTGACTATAACGTTGCTAGGCGCTGGCGGCGTTGCTCTCGGTTTCCCGGGAATTTATTGGAGATTTGGTGGTATAGCGGGCACTTGGACCCCTCTTGACCTAGTGTGCAACAGGAGAGGGACATGGCCCTTGCTAGGAGCCGGCTTTGAGTTTCGGCCTTTGGAGCGCGTCTTGTTTATTGGCATGGCATGGCTTTATCACGACGTTCTTCTGCTTCTTCGCCGGAGGGTTGGCTTCTCACGTGTCTTTGATTACTTATTTCGTGAAGGTCAGATAGCGGTGCCTTTGGCTCATTCGAGTGGCCATGTATAGGATACCGAGAGCCAAATCTCCAGTGAAACACCATGAATCTAGCTTTCCACCTCCTATTTTTATAGCAAGTGGCAGTTGATTGCTCTGTAGAAAATTCCACGCCGGAACCCAATTTTATGTACCCAACAAAAGAGTGAGAAAAAATTCCGAGGCCCCGGCGGACCCGGCCGTTGGAGTCGATGGCAGACAGTCTTTATCTTGGAAACCATGACAAGAGATGACAAGAAAGAGCTAGTGATATCTCGCACATTGCATCGTGTTATCGCGTGCCTATCACTAGAGGGATTCTTATCGCGGTTTTCGTCAACCGTCCCCTCTCGTGTCTCTCCAGGGCTCCACTCGGCAGTTCTGTCCGGGTCGTTGAGCGACGGTGATTGGTGCAGGGCCGAGACAAGCTTGCCTCGCTTGACACTCGCGTGTTTCGAGACCCAGAATTCCCAAGAAAAATGCCCACGCGATCGCGCCCCGTTCCCAAGCTTGGAAATTCGGAATCGCATCGCTGCCTGCTATCGCCGTCGTGGATTCCAGTGGGCCAGCCAATTGATAATGAGAAATTATTGTGCGCACGCGTTCTGAAGATTTTATCTCCGATCCACATATATATCTCGAGCGCGCCCCCGTTTCATCCGAGAAAGAAAAAAGAAAGGAAATGTGAAGCTCAGCGCGGCCAGAGGG
This sequence comes from Penicillium sp. S1316, assembly GCA_023627405.1. Taxonomy (NCBI): domain Eukaryota; kingdom Fungi; phylum Ascomycota; class Eurotiomycetes; order Eurotiales; family Aspergillaceae; genus Penicillium; species Penicillium sp. S1316. The sequence continues at coordinate 545,853 of JAMAHF010000015.1, forward strand.
GTGTTGCATCCCTTGCTCCAAGATCCTCCAATCTATCGTGAATTGAATGTGACCCGTTTCAAACAACACCTCTTCAATTCCATCACCATCACAATGGCCGGGTCCGAGTTTGACCTGGAGAAGAACCCTCCCGCGCGGCAGGCTGCTGTCATGGACAACGCCAGCGATGGCGCCGTGCCTGGGGAAAGCTTCGCGTATGGAAACTCGCTGTACGCCAAGATCCAGCGGCTCGCGGGCAAGCTCAAGATTGAGCAGCGCGGGATCGAGCGCGTCCCAGCGGCGGAGCAGACGGATACCTCGTATACCAATATCGGGAGTATGTGGCTGGCTGCAAATATGGTCGTCAGTTCGTTCGCTATCGGTGCTCTCGCGAATCCGGTCTACAATCTCGGGTTTGTGGATGCTATTCTGACGGTGCTCTTCTTCAACCTTCTCGGTATCATGACCGTCTGCTTCTTCTCATGCTTTGGGCCGTTCGGCCTGCGTCAGATGGTGTTTTCAAGGTTCTGGTTCGGGTGGTGGGTGACGAAATTCTGTAGGTGTCCCCTTTGCGTTTCTTCGGGTTGAGCAGAAACTCATATCGCTCTCACAGTCGCTATCCTTAACATCCTTGCCTGCATGGGCTGGTCCGCTGCAAACGCAATCGTCGGCGGGCAGATGATCCACGCCGTGAACGGCAACGTCCCCGGATGGGCCGCAATCCTCATCATCGCGATCTGCACCCTCCTCGTCACCATGGCCGGCTACAAGGTCGTCCACATTTACGAGTACTGGAGCTGGATCCCGACCTTTATCGTCTTCCTCATTGTGCTCGGAACCTTCGCCCACTCCGGCGACTTCCAAAACATCCCCATGAAAGCCGGCACCTCAGAGATGGGGAGTGTGCTCTCCTTCGGCTCCGCTGTCTACGGCTTCGCAACAGGCTGGACCAGCTACGCAGCCGATTACACCGTCTACCAGCCAACGAGCCGCAGCCGCGTGCGCATCTTCTTCTCAACCTGGATCGGCCTGATCATCCCGCTCCTCTTCGTCGAAATGCTCGGCGTCGCCCTCATGACCGCCACAACGCTCAACGACAACGTCAACAAGTACCAGGCCGGGTATGAAGCCGCGGGTAACGGCGGGCTGATCGGCGCCGTTCTCGATCCCCTCGGCGGCTTCGGCAAATTCTGCCTCGTGATCCTCGCTCTCTCCATCGTCGCCAACAACTGCCCCAACATCTACTCCGTCGCACTGACCGTGCAAGTCCTGAGTCGGTACGCGCAGCGCGTGCCCCGCTTCATCTGGACCGTGATCGGCACAGGCGTCTCCATCGCAATCGCCATCCCGGGCTACTCGCACTTCGAGACCGTCCTCGAGAACTTCATGAACTTCATCGCGTACTGGCTGGCCATCTACTCGGGCATCTCGCTGACAGACCATTTTGTCTTCAAGCGCGGGTTCTCTGGTTACCGCGTCGAGAACTACGACAAGCCGTCCAAGCTACCCGTGGGTATATCCGCGGCGCTGGCGTTCGGGTTCGGGGTTGCTGGGATGATTACGGGGATGAGCCAGAGCTGGTTTGTTGGGCCGATTGCGCATCATGCAAGTGGTGGGGATGTTGGGTTTGAACTGGCGTTTGCGTTTTCGGCGGTTAGTTATGCGATTATGAGGCCGATTGAGATTCGCGTTTGTGGGAGGTGATCAGCTCCTTTTTTTTTTTCTGATAGATCTAGTTCATTGCTATAATTGTTGTATGTGGTGTGTCGTGTAATATGGATACCCGAATCTCTAGATTCTAATCTCAACGCATTGTTCTAATTACCGACCTTATTGGCAAATCAGCCACACATTGTTTTTGGAATCTGTTATCTACCCAAGGGTAGGGCCTTGAGCGACCACTTAAACACGCGTTCACTACGTTATTAAACTTCTTATCAAGGTGCGCTATTAGTGTGTCCTTGAAGGTAGGTACTTTATATATATAATGAGTGAGTATATAGTTAGTAGGCTATTACATACACACTAATCTTAATCCGCAACCCATTGTTTAAGTAGGTAAGGTGCGTTACTATCTAGCTAGAAAGATAACCAAGACTTTTTTTTTTGGCGTTTTAAAGGCTTGTACAGGGTGGGTTGGGATAGCATCTTGCAAGATCAGTGTGCATATAGCAGCCTACTAGCCGCACACCAACTTATTGTACAAAGCACCTGCCTTTAAATGCACCCTAATAAGGCACCTCTGCTAATGCAGCTTCAACAATGATGACAGCGTCGTGCGGGGAAGCTCATTAATCCCGATTGGAGGGTTCGGATATAGCATTTCACCTGCCTTCGAGATTTGATGTCTTGATCTTCTTCGTTCTTCTCTTCGACCCATTCAACTTCGAACCCGCAGATAGACAGCCAGGGATGAGGTGGGATCAGCGAAGGATAAACATTGGGCGGACATTAGACCATCGCTCACTGTCGGAGGAGATCTCTGTACGTAAATTCATTGCAGAAAATCATCGAATCCAGAGAGCAGCATTGATCGCCGATAATAACTAACGGATGCTTCGACCATCCGAGGCCTCGATATCCGATAACACGTCTATTCTCTCAGGTGGACAGAGTGTATCGGAGAGCATAACATCTAGCCACCAGTATTTAGATGGAAAGATGAGAAAATCAAAGGAAATCCAGCTAAAAAGCTTGTATCCCATGACAGAAGTGGTGTTTTGGTGGTGCCTATGCAGAGAAAACGCCGGGCCACGTGACGTAGGTAGCGTACTGCAGTGCACCAGCCACAGCGCCACAGAGGCTCACAAATCCACAACCGGAATCAGCTTTCTCGAAATCCAGAATCTTCAACCTCGAATTCCACAACTCACAAAACAACCAGCACAATGTCTCGACTAGGGAAGTACGTACTTGTTCTCCCCCTGAAAAATCTAGTCACCCTCTTATATTCGCTCAGAAGCTAACAAAACTTTTTCCCCCGAACAGCCGCGCCGACTGGGCGGACGATGAAGAATTCGACGACCCCTCCGCGCTCCCCGCTCAACAGATCACAACCAACAAGGATGGCACCAAGACGGTCGTCTCATACCGCTTTAACGACGACGGCAAGAAGGTCAAGGTCACCCGCCGAATCAAAACAACCGTCGTGCGCGAGCACGTGAACCCACAAGTGGCAGAGCGCAAGACGTGGGTGAAATTCGGGCTCGAAAAGGGCCACGCCGCGGGCCCGTCCTTCGACACGACCTCCGTCGGCGAGAACATCGTTTTCCGGCCCTCGGTCAATTGGAAGGCACAGGCGGCTGAGGCAGAGAAGAACGGCGGCGAGAAGGGAAGCATCAAGGATCAGCTCAAGGATAAGAAGGTCAAGTGTCGTATCTGTTCCGGAGAGCATTTCACGGCCCGTTGTCCATTCAAGGATACCATGGCGCCGGTCGATGAGGGTACCGGGGAGGGTGGTGAGCCCGGCGCGCCTGGTGCGGAGGATGCGGCTGGTGGGCTTGGTGCTGGCGGTGGTAGCTATGTGCCGCCTCACCTGCGCAAGGGCGCTGCTAGTGGTGGGGAGCGGATGGCGGGCAAGTATGAGAAGGATGATTTGGCGACGCTGCGCGTTACGAATGTTTGTTCTCCTCGTCCTATTTTCGCTCTTCTCTCCCTTTGCGTCTCTTTTTTTCGCCAGAAGAGTGTCCGTGTGAAAAGTCGGTAAGCTAACGGTGAGACAGGTTTCCGAGTTGGCAGAGGAGCAGGAGCTCCGGGATCTGTTCGAGCGTTTCGGTCGTGTCACCAGAGTCTTCCTCGCCAGGGACAGAGAGACCCAACGGGCCAAGGGATTCGCCTTCATCAGCTTTGCGGATCGCAGCGACGCCGCACGTGCCTGCGACAAGATGGACGGATGTACGTTTCCCTTTCTCTTCGCTCCCCTTTTCCTGTTTCACCTTTTTTTTTTTTTTTTTCAGTATCTCATATCCTTCCTACTTCTTCCTCCTCCTCCTCTTCTTCTTCTTGCATCGTCGATGATCTCATTTACTAATAATATGGCTGTACAGTCGGATACCGCCACCTCATCCTCCGCGTCGAATTCGCAAAGAGGGCCACATAGGCTTCTTCTCCTTCTTTCTCTTCTCCTCCTCCCTAGCTCCCTCCCTTCTATCCTCACCTTTCCTTCCCGTATATCAATCATCTTTGGGTCTACTTTTCTTTTCTCGCTTCGACGGGGTTTACGACACTGGTTCGGAGTGACTGGTCTTGGTCTGGTCTGGTCTGGTCTGTCCTTTGCAGGATTAGGCTCGCTTAAGTGAAAATAATTCTTACCTACCTCGCAAAAAAAAAATAAAAGTGTCATGGCTCGTTTGATAATGATGATATGATGGATTGGGCTTATTCAAGAATGAACCAAAGAATTGATGTCGTGTTTGACGTATCTGTTCCTGCTTCTGATGCTGTTTCATGTTGATGCTTCTGCTGCTGCTGAAAGAGTACAGCACCCGCGTACATAGAAATACACACACGCAGGGGCGCCAGTGCGCTGCTGCGCAAAGCAGGTACGAAAAAGGCACAGGCCCAGGCACCGGTTCTGAAGCAGGAGGACGGGTACGAGTACAGCAGCTGTGCTGCCATGTGATGTGATGTGATGCGAGATGGGGGATGTGAGATGGAAGATGGGCGAGCAAGGATGTATCCAAATTTGCCTATTAGAAGGTATGGATGATGGGGCCTTTTTTTATTGTCTCTGTGTCCCGCTCATCGTCCAGAGAGACGTTGGCTGTAATGTAAGGTTGTGTGGCTGGCAGTCGAGTTACATGGCACGGTGTACAGCTGCGACTTGCCTATCTATCTTCCTAGTCTCAGCCTCTTGTATTCTCTTCCTCGCCATCTGGGAGTGGAGCTGTATATATGGCGGGGAGCTTCTTCGACATGGCGAGTTTCACGGCTCGATGGGTACGATTCTAGCCCGTCGAGAGCTAGAGTTGAGTCGGAGGGCAGGCAGACGGTTCCAGAGTAAAAAGACCCCGAGAAGGAGGTGGTCATCCGCACGTCGACAACTATATCAGCTCGAGCTAAGTCGAACGCAGAGCGCAGGACTGTATGTACCAGTTTCTAGGTTCTCAGGCTGTCGAAATACCTATAGGGCAACAAAGGCAGGTATACTACTCAGGTATATGAGACGTGCGCCGGTCGTAATCCGAATTACTTGCAGCTGCATGTGCACTTGGTCTGGTCGTGGGTCGGCAAGGGCATTCAACGCTGCTGCTGCTGCTGCTGGTTGGGAGACGTGTCTCTCTCTATGGACGAAGGCAGGGAATACTGACAGAGCCTTGCCTCCAGACACCGCCCCCTTTTGAGAGCTAGGGTGAATCATTTTTAGGCAAATTATCCACCCGGGGGGGGGAGGGGGGTGTCTCCAGTCTCCGCCAGCCAGTCTACTTCCTCCCACTAGCTCTCGGCCTGCCTCTCACGCTCGTTCCCCCAACCTTAGGAGACGCACACAGATTATTCCCAGCGCCGCCCGCTTCATTTCTTTCCGGACTGCCGGTTGTCGCCAGCCTAGAGAATATGCAAACCTCGGTCTCCAGCAAGGCCCTCCGACTGAAAAATGTTCTTGTCCACTGAGGAACCCGCAAGTCGCCTGATGTAGCATCATAGTTTCATTCATGGGTAACACGAATGCGTCTGGGTCTGCCGTGAATGGACCTTCGATTAACTTCGTGACGCTGGCCTTTACCCTTTCCCCTTCCCCGCGGCCCCGGTCGACCAGTAATGCGATCATGGAGTCATGGAAGCTCCCGGACGGCGCTGTCGGCATCTAGAAGCTCCGGTTACATTGCATCGAGGGGCCGCCGTTTTTCTATGGACGTTCAACGGATAGCGACGAAAATCATTGGGGCAAGGTCCCATTATTCGAGCTGAGTGGCCACTCCGTCCGGGATCTGAAACGGAAACTTGAGAAAGGCCCGGCATTTGGGGATGGTTCCGCATCAACCTCCTCTATTTTCTTCCCTCTTGTGTGACTCCATCCACCCTTCCACTGGCAGGACCTGAACGCACTGGAGAACAAGGTTTGGATGCGCTAGATGAGGTCGTCGTATCGGCCGGCTCGGAGGAGGGTTGAAAGTTTCTGCAGCGCTGGTAAGTAATGAAGCAGTCATTGTAAGCGGCAGCCTGCGAGGCGATGGGCTGAGACGATCACTTTGTTGACGTCTGAGGCACTCTTCGATTTGAACCCGGAACCTTGTTCGAGAATCTCGTAAGCGTTTGCCCCCTCTATGGCACCACGTTGCCCTGTTCCTTCCGGTATTAGTCCTCATGCCATAAGTCTCCTGTCATCAGAGCGCAGGCGAGATTTTGAGACGGCGTTGGCTAGTTTTGATGAACACAATAAGACAGCTAAACTAGTTTTCGATATCGGGGCCATGGCCAAATTCGGGTATCACATTCAAGAGTCGATCTTTGGTCGAATATGAACTTGTGCGTAGCTCGAACCGCCCAAGAACCGGTCAGTCTCCATGTTTCGATGAGGTATATAGGCAGAGGGCAGGACGGTGTTTTACGCAGCCATTGGCCACGGGTCCGAGTGGTACAACTATCCCCAACAAGGAAAATATGTTGTGGACCTAGAAAGAGGCATAGCCACGAGGACTGAGTCAGTCTCGACTACTCATGTGGTGCGCGCGATAACTGCGCAGGTTAGTTGCGCACAAGAGGCGAGTATGGACCCTTGCGACGAAGCACTATGGAGACTTTTGGATACGTACCAGTATTCAGTAAGTTTACACCGGCCAGGTTGCCATCCGAGGCATGGCATTAGATACGCTCCCGTGTCAGCTTTATGGGATTCCCACGGTCCGACGGTGGATCGCAGAAACTCTATGCATGTGCGTAGGAGTCAAAATCCCCGGTTTTAATCCTTCTCCAAAGGGCGCTTCAGTCAATAGTAAATCGGCATTCCGGGAGATCTTTAACATCCCCATCCAAATAGATGAAGCCGCTGTGCGAGCCATTTTGGTTTTCGGCAAGAGCTGGTCGACGCGCCAACCGACTCATAAGGCGGATACAAGCACCAATCCTGTGACGGACTATTCGCTGTAGACCTCAGTCTGAAGCGATAGAGACCGTCTCTCAATGAGTATTTCACTAAAATAGTATAGTACCGGTAGAATGTCTCCAAAGTCGTCGAATGCGGCAAGTTCAAGGGATCCTGGAAATAACGGTCGAATGTTCTGGACTCTGGGAGCTCGAGCTTATCGGGCAACGTCCGTCCATAGCGAGCGAGCTAACAGAGACTCGGGCGGTTTTGATTTGTCAGAAGAGGAATTGACGGCGAGCTGCAGCCAGATACACTGTCGGTGTGGTATATCCAGCGTGACTATCTATGTACGGTGGCCATCTTAATCAGCCTCGCGGATAGAAAGATACGCCTTGGGAGCGCCGAGCTCAAAACAAGCTTGATTGAAAAAAAAAAGGGTGCTAGGACGATTGACAGCGCCCGACGTACCTGGCGTGGTCTCCACTGGCAAATAGCGTTTGCGCCAGCCTTGGGTCGACAAGACGTTGGCAGAGGATGGGGTCTCGGAAGACAGAATTCTAAGCCTCAAGGATGGTGAGACTATGGAGAAAGAGCGGAGTGGAAATAAAATAAACTGAAACATCGCAAACTTAAAACAAAAATAGCCAATGCAAGAACTGGTTACAACTTTCAATGATTCCATCCAAGCAGGGTCGGTGATTTGCGAAGGTGTCAAAATTCGATCTGCTTTAAGGTTTGCGAAGAGGGGCGACCGACAGTGAGGCAGGTACGGACACGGTCCGTCCGATATCATCCAGAGAGACCACTTTCGAGACGAGTTCCTGAGTTCACGGTCTCTACAACGTTGGATCTCTTCGGCCGGCCACTTGACTAGGGCTGCACTTATCCAGGCACGTGCCTTGGTTGCCGTGCTAGCCCTGTTCGGGTCTAGCACCTCCGTCCAGCAGTGTTACTCTTCACTGTTAATCCGCCATGATCAAAGCAACACTTCATCGTCCTCTATTTCGATAACACTGGCTTCATTTCATCGGTCCATCTACCAAGTCACATGTGGCTCTCCACAGGCCAGTCGCAAAAGGCCTAAACCTCGCCCTGGAGGCCAAATGCAACCTCTTCCCCCTCCCCACCCGCACCCCTTGTTCAAGGTGCACGAATGGATTGGTGCGGCAGGCCGTGGAAACATCCTGCACGACATCACCCTCCACTAGGGATGTCATCTTCTCTCCCGGTGCCCACTTCCGCATTTCCAAATGAACGAGCTGTTGGCCCATCTGCCAATCATCGGATTTAGCTCCTTCCTGCTCAGTTATGCGCACATCACATTTGGACCAACTAGTTTCCTGCAGGTCTGGGTGATCGTCTCAGCCACACGAGATTCCCCCTCCAAGTGCTCGCAGCGAAATGGAACGAGATAAAGAATGACAGTTTGGAGACAATATCCTGATTGGTGCTCGCTCTCGGAGGAAGATGGAAAAAAAAAAAAAAAAAAAAAAAAAAAAAAAAAAAAAACTCTCCAGACTTGCTTGAAGCCAGGAGCGACTCCACCATGCGTTCAGTTCCAACCTTCGTTTACCACTGTTTATCGTGTCTCACCGATTCCATCGATAGGGCGAGCCAATTATTCTGGAAGCTCTGTTGTGTACTCCGTACTCCAGCCTCTCTGTATCCTCCACATCTGTTGCGCCTACTGGGGGCCGTAAATATGTTCACACCCAAGTCACCCTAATCTTGCTCTGAGAGATTTCGGCCGTCTTCTAAAATAGCATCAACCCGCAGTATTCTAGCCAGCCTGCAGTATTACGCAAATGACGGTTGTCCAGGTCGGTGAGGAAAATAATTGTCAAAAAAAAAATCCCCTCCACCTTTAAATCGAGTCGACCCGACGATCGTCTGATTTCCGTCCGTCCATGCAAGAACGGCTCCTGCTAGTGCCTCGAACACCCGAAATAGCAGTAGAATTGGATTAACTCTCGATGGACTGGAAGAACTGTTTGGAGGCAGATCCCCAAGGGGCTTTGCTCTGCACGTCTAGAACGACGCTCTTCTTTTTAACGGATCCACAAAGCCCCCCTGGTCTGGTGCTGGACAAAGGCCGTTCGCCGCACAAACTAGCAAGCCATTGGCTGTCTGCAATCGCCCAAGCTCAGGAGTGCCCACAGCTCAATGTCAGGCGACTGGGGTCTGCACGGGATTGCTGGGTGACGATCGCCGCCACTAATCTTCTCTAGCACCCATCTTAATTTGTCTTGCTGCAACGAGCCGTTTGCCGCTGCTCACGCTAGGACAACTGACTTGACCGACGATGTTTCTATACAGCACGATCTACCCAGCCTGACACAACCCGGGCTATGTCGACATTAGAGTGCGTTCCATTTAGGACCATTCAGACATCTGCAAGCTCCGGGTTAGCCCATAGGATGTAACATGGGCTTTGGCCAATGCTGTGCGTCTCCAGTGTTTCTGACAGGGTCCAACACGATTAAGCATCATTTTTCGTGATGCAACTAATTTCGCTTCTCTCAGAGAGCTTGCCCTCTTGCCTTTTTTTTTTTTTTTACCCCCACTCAAAGGAGGTAAACACTAGGGGTAAGACGTCGCTGAAAGGGCGATCAACGAGGCCAGGAACAAGAGGTACTTGAGACAGTAGAGCGTGCAAACCACTTCTGGACTTTGTAGTGCTGAGCGGCCAGGAACCTCCCGCAAAAGCAAGAAAAGAAACACGGGCATAACAGCGATTCCATCCTTCGTCTCCTGAAAGTTCCAACGGCCCTGGCATGGTCCGAACTCAGCAGCAAACTCGTGGCGAAAGTGGTATCGTCCCCAAGCTTAATTTGGTAAATCGAAGCTCCAGGTCTCTGCAGAGCGCATCCTTTTGCCGCATGCTTGTCAGGGTTCTTCATTGGGCGGTGTCAAGGGGCCGGCGAAGCAGCAGAGAGGTGGACATGCTGTGGGTTTGGTTTGGGTAGGAGGGAATTGACATGATTCCATCACGGCTGTCTCTGCACACAAATATCAATCGCTCTGATCCTCCCTCGGTCCTTCAACGTCCACGACCTGCTCCCCAGCGCCTACTTACCTACAACTCTGATCCCCAGCTGCAAAAGGGACCGCCAGTCACCCTCGGATACTACTTGACACGCGACTAGCCAAACCTTGGGAAATCTTATTAAACGCCCGCAAGTGGTAGCTCGAGAATCGGTTTCTGCAGCGATCAATGCAAGATATCGCTCATCTCCACCAAGTCGTTTCTCTTTGCTATTTGGTGAGTGCTTCTGCCTTATTTGTCTGACCCTCTCTTCTCATTTCCAGCACCATCACCGTCTTTGGACTCTCTCGGTTCTCGCCTATTTTCTACAGACTCATCACTGCGTCAGTCTTCCAGGCCCAGGTTTTGCTGCCAGGTCTGTCGTCCTTTGCAGTGTTACCTTTATAACCATTGCGTTGCGCGGATTTCGATACATGCGTCTTCGTTCTTGAGAGTGATTTCGTCAGACACTCTCATAAATAACTCCGACAGCCGCAATTGAGTGGCGGGACCTGCCATATTTTCTTCTTCTGCATTTCCTACTCCGCGCGGTTTCTTCAGAGCTCATCCCACCAACCCCGCCATCACTTCTTATTGCCCTCGAGTGTCCCTGGGGCTTTTCTCTTCTTGTTTGAATCCCATGTTCTAACATGTCCAAAAAGTGCTTGTATCCAGAACGGTCGCCGGCTTCCGGGTTGCCTTTCGATTCCTTCCTTCAAATCCTGCACAATACAGAGCTACCTAAGTGCCGATCGACCCGCATCAGCCACCTACTGGGTCACGACGATAATTCGGAGCCACGAGTCTTGATCTGGGGTGTTGAGACAACGAGCTGCAATACGCCAGCGAGCCGCAAGTACGCACTAGGCAAATAAGCAGCCTAGCCTAAGATTCGTCTCAGGGTTGATTCTTCACAATTCTATTAATTGACGTCGTCAGAAATCCAGCCTTTCAGCCACCCTCTGGTCAGCCCTAGAACTTGAGACGACAGCATCGACAGGTTGAATCCACCGTGGCCCCAGATGAATCATCGTAAGAAAATCCCCTTCTTTTTTCCGTGTCTCCTACTCCATATCTCCTCTCTGCTGTCCCTACTCCGGTCACTTGAGATTTCTCTGCCCTCGCTCATCCCCCCTGCAACTGGAGCAGCAAGGCTGATGACATGCGATCTACATCCGGGTGACGTTGGTTTTGCTGGACCTCTGGCATTCCCTGAACTTGCGCTTTGGTTACACAATATCTCGTTTTTTTGTCCTTTGCTCCAATTCTCGATCTCCATCTCATTGTCTTGGTTAGCATCAAGATTTTGCGCATATATGTATGTATCATCCTTGCCTGACAAGGATGGGACCCTATTTCAGTTTCGGCCAGCGAAGGAGCGATAGCCTCGCGCCTATTTTTCTTTTTTTCTGCTTCCTAATTATTAATTTCGTGGTATTTGTTTTTCCTGTAATACTGTTTCTTACTTTTTACTTTTTCCTACTATTTGTTTGACGTTATATTTCCTTTGACTTGGTCTGACCACAATTTCTTCACCCAGCGACGCTGCTGCAGAGTTCCTTTTCGCTGGAAGGTCCGACGGGCTTTTCCATGGACGACGAAGACACCCATCGACGAAGTGGTGTTGTTGGCAACGCCCTGGCGTCGTCCGTCCCCATACCTGCCACCAACGGCTTGCGATACAGCACACAGCAGTCTGCGATGCAGGATTTACCGTACGTTGTCTTCTGATTTGGACCACCCTCACTTGCAGCCACTAGTCACAAGCCTCTCTTCCAGCCATGGAATCGCCTGGACAGCTGCTCTGCTTCGTCGCCTTTGATCCGCCTCCCCTTTGTATTTGACTTGTGCTTGCTGCTCCACCTGCCAATCTCTTTGCCTTCGATCGCAAACTTTCAACTGCGTCCGCTTCCTGCCTAAACTGCTGGATCGTCCAGTATGCACGTGCAATTATATATGCGGCTTCCCTTTGATTCCTACGCTTATGCTGCATACTCATGATGTGTCGGCCTCTGGCGAAGTGGTTATTATTTCTGACGCGGATGCTCTTCTTAGATATGGAACATCTCCCACACTGCTTATGAGCCCCTCCGATTCATGTTCCGGTTTGTTGCTTCCTTTTTTTTCACGACTCGAGCCTTGCGCATTTCCACTAACTCGCTCGCCACATGCAACTTTTGACAGACTCTTTCTCTCCAGCCACAGGGTCTCTTTACTCTCATTCATCGGGAATATACGAGAGAATGCCAGAATTCAGGTCTCATCGTGCACTGTAAGCTCTCCCTAAACGACACTATTTTATGCATCAAACCTGATTGACAATATCTTTTGCGCAAAAAGCCAACCACCAACGGGAATGTCGTCTACTGTTCCGTCTCCAGGGAACCCATCCTTATTAGGAAGGAATGACAGCTACCCCGGGACATACGCAATCGCCAGGGCCCCATTTCAGGTTCCGCCACTAAGCAGTATCAGTGATCTTTCAAGATCTGGTCCGTATACAGCGACTCCTCGAGCTCTTGACTGTTCAATGGATCGCACAAGCCTCATGTTCTCACCACCTGTGTACATGGATCATAGTCAGCGCGTACCACCACCCATACCTGATGCTCCTCCATTCCATGACACAAACAGCCTGGTTTCAGTCATTTCAGGCAATCAGATCGTCAGGCCGGAAATCGGTGCAAAGATCCATAAAGGATTTTTCCAAGTTGATGACAAATGGACCTGCTATCGCCGAAACTATTTTTCCATTTCTTGTTCATTCTCTTTTAATCCACCAGTCCATGGCTCGTTCTTCCTTAAATATGAAGGTCGGACCGAAAAGATACACCAGTTCTCCATGTCAATATCTGCGATAGTGAATGCGCAGCATAACGAAGTTCGTGAACTTGTGCAGCACACTCCAAAGCGTGATAAACAGTCAGAAAGGCCGCCTCAACGAGTCGTACTACAGCCATCACCACCAACCGGCATGGTCCCGAGTCTCGGATCGACATCGACAACTGGTCAGCATGGCTTCCCGTTGATGTCCCAGTCAGCCAGTATGCCTATGGATTACAATGCACCGTATGGTGGACCGCCGCAGCAATCGCAACCTCCAACGCAGCACACTTTTGAGCGGATACAGTTCCAAAAAGCGACTGCTAATAACGGGAAGCGGCGCGCCCAGCAACAATACTATAATCTAGTGGTTGACCTCTATGCTGAGATAAACAGTGCGCTTGGAGGCAGTGAGTGGGTTAAAATCGCTCGGAAGCTGTCATTTCCCATGGTGGTTCGAGGGCGCTCTCCCGGACATTATAAAGATGGCCGGCGGGATAGTTCCACAAGCATGGGGCCCGATGGGGGGAGCGGTGGTACGGGGGATGGCAGCGGCGGCGCTGTTTTACCAGGCAGCCTTGGAGGACACGGTTCACGGTCTCACCAACTTTCTCTGATGCCATATGACTCGGGTCAGCGCGGTGGTGGTTACAGAACCGATTACCACCACCAAATGACCGCGGACCATTCACCACTCAGCGCGAGCCCACATATATCATCATCATCCTCGTCGACTTTTGACATTGGCATCATGAACGATCCACTGGACCCAATGGAGTCGATCAAAAGCACACCAAGCATGGACTCGTACCAGGATTCGAACTATGGGATGATGGACACCCGCAAGGACAATCACTACCGCAATCCACTCCCGCCCTTCGACTACGAGCCGGTATCGAGGGCGAGCGAAAGTTCTGGAACCAGCTTTTCCGAGGCCTACGATCCACTTGCGTCGATAGTCTCGAACGACTCGGGAGAGCCTCATTTTCTCAAACACCCTCCGCGTGTGGCATCACAAGGCTACCATGCCGGCCCCAGTGCTTATGACGCAGTCTACTCAACACGCTCTACGAATGGGAACAGCCCCTACGGGCGGCTTCCCAGTTCTCACAGTCTCTGCACTTGATGATTTTCTTGTTTCTCTTCTACTCATTTGTTTGTGTGTGGTGTATGGTGTGTTTGTGTGCTCACCCCTTACCTCTTGTCGCTGTATTGTTCCTGCAACCAGGTACCCAACGGATGAAAAATAAGACTGATGATTGTAACTTTTGTGTCTTGCTTTCTTTTTTTCTTTTTCTCTTCTCTTTTCAGAATCTCGCTTGGCACAGCCCTCACCGTCTTTCTCGAAGTGACAAATAGAACTCCCAGCTCGAGCTTTTTCCGACGACGATTATCCCCACAGCGAAAAACTGCTAAGCTCAGTAGTTTTGCTCCTTTGAGGCCAAGTCTCCTTTCTTTGAGTTCTTCGCAAATTCTTATTTGCGGTCGCTTCTTTGACTTTTCTTACTTCCTAACGGTCGAATTCAAATTTTCCCCCCTGAGGGAGGAAAGGAGCATGGGATGGGGGTAATATTGGGACAACAACAGGAACAGCAAAAACGACATTACAGGTAGACCAGCACTGGGAGGGGCATCATGGCTATGATGGGTTTGATTTCTTTTTCTGGATTGACTGGGAGGCGATGTCGATGCAAATCAGGGAGCAATAATAATAATGGATACTGACTGGTCTTGGTCTGGTCGCAAATCGCCCCAAGGGAAATAAAATCCGTCCTTTTTCGAGGAGTTCTTTTCTCTTCTCTCTGGGAGATTACTGAGAAAGACCCCTTTTCGTGATTTGCTTGCTCATCGCTCGTTCCTTTCCCCTCTGCGTCTCGTCCACTAGCTCCGTCTGCCCCCTGTCACTCTGTCAGCCTCTGCCCATTTTTTCCCTCTGCCTGCCTTCCCTGGAGACGCTCATCATCATAATCGTCATCGTCATAATCTTCACTTTTTTGCTCTGAGACATCTCACATTCTACCTAACGTGGCAGATCTGCAGCGGCCACCAATCTTACTCTTCCTCTGGCGAGGGATCGACCAGGCGTCGAGTGATCCTCACGAGAGTCCACTCGAATTCGTCAGCCTGGCCTATGGGCATCCTTCCTGCCTTGCTGACAGTCGGCACTAGTTGGGCCTGGTCCGTTCCTCAATGGCTCCACTGGTTTTCTTCGGCACGTTCCGTCCACCCAGTGCGACAACTAGGTACTGTACGTTGTATCGAACACGAGAAGATCGATACCCAGCCATTGTGTATCCCGTCTTCCGTCTCTCGATCTCGTCCAATGCTATCGACGGTTTCACCGTTACCGATGAGTACGTTTCTCCGCCGCGTCTAATAGTGGCCCCCGCCGTTTCCGTCCTCTCCTTTGTTTTTCCGACCATCGCCCGCCCTGGTTGCTAGACGCCGCCTCGCCCGCCTCTCTCTCTCTCTCTCTCTCTCTCTTCCTCCGTGAGACCTAGCCCAATCCCTTCTGTCAGATTTTACGCACATTTCCGCCCCAAGAGCCGAAGGGGTGCTTGGCCTTGGTAGTAGTCTGCTTTCAGTCCCCAGAGCCCAGGCAGGCTGCGAGACTGCGAATCGATTATGCGCCCGAACGATTTGGAGTCGGCTGCCGCCCGTTTGGCGATCCGTGGAGTCTGGCTGTCGCGCGCGCGTCAAACAGTCCATCCATGTCTATGGCCCTTTTACAGCTCAGCTCAGCTCAGTGCAGCCAGGCTAAACCCAACACGTCGGTCGCCAGCCAGCGGCAATCTGGCGCGAGTGTTCAGGCAGGAGACTGGGGGGAGAAGGACACTCGTGATGCAGCTAATGCTCCCCCCGAAAAGATCCACTCTATGCACGTCGTACAAGGGGGGAGGGGTTGTGAGACCCGGTCCCAAGAGAATGAATCAGGCGCGAGATGTGCAGGCCCGCCGGCTGTCAACAGAAGATTGCTTGCCTATTCTGGTCTACAGCAACGCTCCCGCTGCCGTTAGGAAAGGCAACCCCAGGAATCACCATCCTGCCGTGTAACCGTTGCATCCAGTCTCTGCTCGTCGGAGCCCACCAAGATAACTTGTTTACGTCCAAGAGCCTGCTCCTTCTGACGTACCCTGACTACCCAGGCTCCACTGCTCTCTCCGAGACGATTGGAGGCTTGAGCCTCCGGATAGGGGAGAGGGAAATTGGACCCGAGCAGACCCTTATACTTAGATAGTTGGTATCTGTCAAAACCGTCGATCCCGGTCTCGGAGGGCTCGGATTTCGTCTGACGACCCTGGACAATCCTGGATTACGGAAGCCGACGATGGCCTGGGCGAAAGGCTACTGTATGTGTATTTACTATACGGGACGCGCCTTGCTTTCATTACCGACTGCTTAGAGGTCAATACGGAGTGGTGAGGAGTCCAATTGCAGTTTGGGCTGATTGATCTTCGACGTCCCCGCCACGGACTTTTTTTGGGTGGGAGTTTTGGGTTTTCAAGAGATAACCTCGTTCCTTGAGGTTCGAACAAAATACTCCGAAAATGAAGCAAATGCCCTCCGCAAACTCTCTGCCAGACTCTATTCTTGTCAGACAATTCATGCATAGCCTTTTGTTCCACGGACGGCTATTCCCGGACGCTGTGTTGCGCCAACAAACCTCCGACCAGCCAGGCACAACACGCGGCAATATGTCCGCAAGATCCGAACAAAGGACAAGAGTCCCGCCTTTGGAGGAAGGCCGAGAAAGCTGGCGCAGATCCTTGGCTCTTCCACCTTGGCGCCGCAGGCCAACACTTGCCTCTGTCTCCCGGCGGCACTGATCAGGGCGACGGTGCTCATGACCACCTCACTGCTCGAGCTACTCCAAATACCACAGACAAAGGACAGCTCGCCGTCTTGATCATCCCCCCTGTCCTTTGAGATCAACCCTCCTTCAGGTCTCGCAGTTGTAGACGATCGTGCAAACGACCTCAGAAAGTGCCTGTCAATTATCGCCCTCAATCCTTATCCACTCTTGAAATTCGAATTGCCATCTTCCGGTCTAGCTCCGCCTGCTCGGCCGCCGTCGGCACCATCCCCATCGCCTCTTCAACCTTGGGCGACATCCAGAGACCAATCGACGCCCAAGCCATCACACCAACACCGAACAACGCGCGCGTCTTCGGCGAAAGGGATTTGTAGGAGCTAGAGAAGATCACAATAATTAGTAATTTACTTTATATTCGTGCGCTGTCGGAGGAGCGATAGAAATGAGAATAGCCATCCTTTTAGGAGAAGTGTAAACGAACCTCCACAGAGACATGACTTTGCTTGTTTCCTCTGCAATGGTGACAAGTCTAATTCCAGTATGTCTTGCACTGAAACGTGCAATTTCCCTCTTCTTTATAATTAGGGAGGTGCCACGTCAGCATCGAGTCCGTCGCCCTTACTCTTGAGGAGACTGTGTTCTGGAGAGGGCAGGAGCGGACCACCATCGCTCCTTACATATAAATACTGCCGGTATACTCCGCCTTCCTTTTGAATCCAGTATACACACTTTGCAGGAGACGAATCCGATAAACAACAAAGATGATCCGACCTCAAGATTGTGACTACAGGGCACGATAGCACAACCATGTCAAGGATAAAGTTTATATAGTTCCATGGTATAGACACAGGCATAAGATAGGTAACATACATTGGATTGTCTCGGATGCTAGTAAAGTATGTAAAAAGTTCAAGATAGAGAAGTACAGTAGTAGCAAGACGAAAACAAGGAGGAAACATAAACGAAAAAGGTATATCGGGGGTTCAGAGGGCTGGATGGGTCATTTCGTAGCTACATCATCTCAATCGGGCCAGCGTTATGTTCGAGACAAGATATAAAGAGAGAAGATGCTTATTTCTTCCCATATGCTTGGTCAATGTCTTTCTGGAACCTGGCGACAATCTTCTTGCGTTGCAGCTTTTGAGCAGCGGTTGTGAAACCCTAGTATTGGTTAGTAGAGGTATTTTCCTGGGGAATGGAAAGGTACATACGTTTTGAGGGGTCCACTCTTCTTCTGACAGGACGACTCCGTTGATGATCTCGATGCCTCGGAGGCCGCTGTTTCTACCGAGGGTCTGGAGCTGCTTGAGAACAATAGCCTTGAGTTTCTCGTTGTGAACAAGGGTCTCAACAGTGTCGCCTTCGATGCCGTTCTCGCTTGCGACCTTCTTCAGAGCGATTTCGACGGGAACAATGATGGCAATCGGCTTGTCCTGGTCTTCGGCAGCATAGACGCAGATGTTGCCGACGACGGGAGAAGAGCGGTAAACGGACTCGAGTTTCTCGAGGGCGATATACTCTCCGTTAAGGGTCTTAACGAGGTTCTTCTTGCGGTCGATGACTCGGAGGTGACCATTCTTGTCAAACTCGCCGATATCACCAGTCATGAACCATCCGTCTGCAGCATAAGCGTTCTTGGTTTCCTCCTCATTCTTAAAGTAGTGGGTTGTCACACTGCCACCGCGGATCCAGACCTCTCCTTGGGGAGGAGTGTTTTTTGTAAAGTAGCCAGCGTCGGGGAAGTCGACAAGCTTTACTTCAATGCAAGCTGGGGGTTCACCAAGGATGTTGGGGTTCCACGCCCCTGGGTCATTAAGAGCACCCATGGCGGCAGTCTCGGTCAATCCATAACCGCCAATCATGGGTGCAATGGCCATGGAAAGGAACCTCTGGGTCTCTTTGGACACAGGACCACCTCCATTCATCATGATACGCAGCCGGCCGCCGGTAGCCTCCTTGAGCTTCTTGAAGATCACGTTATCGAGGAAATAGGTACCCGGTAGGCCGGTAGACATCAAAAAGCCCTTCAGAGACATTGCACCCCAGAATAGGCTCTTGACGAGAGCGCTGTTCTTGTTCAGGTTGTTGAGAACACCCTTTTTCACCGACTCCCAGACGGCGGGGACACCGACAAGGATGGTGGGCTTGAACTCGCGAATGTCGCCCTTGCAGTTCTTCATGGAAGCGTCCGAGAGCGTGCGGGGGTTTCCGTAGCCCATGGTACCGCCCCAGAACATGCACAGATTCTCAAAGATGTATTCGAGAATATGTGACTGGGGAAGGTATGTGAGCAAGGCATCTGAAGGTGTAATGTAAGGGCCAATGATCACGTTGATTCCAGCCACTATTACGATATTAGCTTAAGAATCCAAAACAATACCGGGAGCACGAACTAGCAGCGACAACATTGGCATGAGTAAGAGGAACACCCTTTGGTGGGCCAGTCGAACCGGAAGTGTACATGATACAGCACACATCATCTGGCGCAGGCGCAACAGGCTCCACCAGGTTTTCCTCGCCCGACTTGCGCAGATCCTCGAAGCTTATAATGTTGATATGCTCGTGCTCCTTTTTCAGTCGGTCCAGATCCTCCTGCTTGACGTCCTCGGCGGAGTTGTAGATGACATGCTTGATGGTCTTGGCCTGGTCCAAAATATTGGCCAAAGAATTAATGAGTGCGGGATCAAGGAAAATGGCGCTACTCTCGGTCTGTACCAGAGAGTGCGCCAGGCCTTCCTCGCCGAGGGTATCATACGCGGTAACAATGGTCAAAGACTGAGAGGCAGCGGCTGTTTGCAAGGCAATCTAGTTAGAAGGACATTTTGCGCTGAGCTACGCGACAGGATATGGGGCACAAACCGTGTGACATGGACAGCCAGTTTTCGCTGCAATCACAAGTCAGCGCCTTCGTATTCTTGTATTGAGATTGAACGCACCTAGTTGAACCGTAGAGATGAAGCTTATCAACTTTGGTAAGTCCGAGGTTCCGCAGGCCACTACCCAGCTCCAGCGCCTGCTTCTCATATTCTACAAAGCTCTTGAAGGAGTAGGGGCTCTTTTCAAAGAACGTCCACTGCTTGTCCACCTCCTGCTCAACTCCGTCGACAATCTTTTTGACTTTTTTGGTCTCGATATGAGTCTTTATGAGGCGACGACTGGCAACTGCCTTGGCATTGCCGTAAATGCGCGCCGAGCGACGAAAGGCATCGTAGATGGTTGAGAGGTCATCGGCGGGCCGCGTAATGAGGCCGTCTCTGGCTGCGGGATGGCGACGAGGGATTGTCTCCCCAGCGACAGGTTCAACGCCTGGAACCTCCACGGTAAATGGAGGTTTCTTGGTCATGCGCGGGTAGACGACGCCTTGGTTTTTCGACATTTTGGCGGAGGGCTCGCGGAGCTGTTAGGCGAGAGGGGAAGGAAGGTGAAAGCCAAATCTAGCTCCGGAGAGCACTGTAAGAAATAGATCTGGGAATGGCGCAGGTAAATTTCAACGTACAGGCAGCAGTGATAGCTCCAAGCTGGGTTGGAGGGAAAAAAGGTCGGGGAGCGGCAAGCTTGGAAGTTGGAGATGACGGAAGGGAGGATCAGAAAATGCGGGGGCAGGGCGGTGTTTTAAAAAGGGGTACACCGTCGAGAACCGTGGAAGAGGGGGAAAGGCTAAGGAGCTAGCTAAGAACGAGGCTTAATGAAGTTGTGTCTCGTGTGTGAGAGGGAGAAAGTGTCTGGACTGGCCTGCTGTGCCAGAGTACCAGAGCGACGTCGTGCCGTGGGATGAAGTCACTGCCTCCGGTCCTTCTTGGTGGCTGGGCAGCGGCCTGAGCTCTTTCCTGTGACGGCAGTTTCAGATTCCAGGGAGCTTCCACTCCGGTTCAGGAGCTGCCGTCTCTTTGTGTATCTACACATAGATGGGGAGCTACCGACTATCTCTTTCTTGATCTTGTCGATCTCAAATTTTGCCCGGTCTGTCCACTGTCAGATTCCAGATAATCCATCCAACTGCTGCGCCCAGATGCCCAGAAACACGCCCAAAACTTTCCTTTCAAACCCCCAATTTACCGCGGTCCAGCGCAGAAACACCCCGGTCGTGAGCTGCTGATTCTTCGTTAATTACTCCGGGGTACACGGCGCTCGGAGGTCATCTCTCCTCCAACCGCACCTCATTCGCAGAGGAGCTTCTGTTGGGATTTTAGCCCCAACGCCTGCTCGGACTGTGTTGGATCTGCGCTACGACTGACCCATTTTAAAGCCTCTTTGTTTGGCCGCATGATCAGCATCAACTGATGCTCATATATTTCATTCTTGGTCAATGACAAAAAATTCCCTATCTATTTGGTTTGGGGCTCTGGTTCTTGCACTTGGGTCGACCAGTCATGTGACCTGAAGCATCTCCAAGCTCGTATTACTAATCTACCCCACGTCGGCGAGCCAATCATATCATTTTTCTCTCGCTCGATGAAAAGCCTCATCACAGCTGGAGCATGATGTCGGCATTTATTTCCAGAACACGGGATCATTCCTACTGAATAAGGATAAAAGCGTCAGCCGTGACGATATGGAAGATCTATCGACGTTTCTATCCTCAATTGGGCAAGAAGTGGAAGATGCTGATGAGGGTATGTCCATCCGCCATGAAATGATGGCAGATTTAGAATTGGGATTGTTGATACTTAGTATGCAGAATCATTTCTCCTCTTCTCGCAGGATATTCCCTCTTCAAATCTGGGTTTCGTTGACTCCAAAGCCACAACGGTCGACATCACAATCCACGGCCATGACTACACCATCCACCAATCTCCTACTCTCCTCTCATCCTCTAGGGCTGGAGGCACAACAGGCGCAGGTGTGTCCACCCAATGCCGCTGCTATCCCACATATATATAGGAATTCTAGGCCAAGACACCAAGACTGACAAACTAAAAGTCCTTTGGAAAATCACCCCCCTATTCGCCGAATGGCTCTCCAACACTTCCACAAACCCCCTCTGGACATCCTCGCATCTCACCCGCAATTCTGCAGTCGTGGAACTTGGCTGTGGAATCTCAGGCCTGATGGCGCTGACCCTAGCCCCGCTGATTGGGCACTACTTGGCCACAGACCAGGAATACGTGGCTCGGCTCATGCGGCAGAATCTAGAGAGTAATCCGCCACAGCAGAGTCAAAAATCGTCTTCGGCTGCAAAGGCGAAGGGACGGAAGCAGCAGCAGCAGCAGCAAAGGGGTAAAGCTAAGGATTCAAGTTCAAGTCCTGCTACTCTACATCCGAATATCACATTTACCTCGCTAGATTGGGAGCTGGATAACCCAGCTCGATTGCGGCAGGAAATCCCCACATTGGATAGTGAACATGGCGAAACGTCAAATTCAGATCCAGATCCAGATACCGGCTTTGATCTTTTGATCTCGTGCGATTGCATCTACAATGAATCTCTGATAGCCCCATTTGCGCGGACCTGCGCTGAGATTGCGGCGCTGCGCGAGAATGCCTCTACCGGGGGAAGTAATAAGCCGACGATTTGCATCATCGCGCAGCAGCAACGGTCTCCCGATGTCTTTGAGGCGTGGCTGCGGGAGACGATGCGAGTTTTCCGGGTTTGGAGGGTTGAAGGGGATGTATTAGGTGGGAAGATGGGAGAGGGGAGTGGATATCTGGTCCATGCCTTGTTGTTGAAGGGATGAGCCACTTGTTTTATTGAAAGCAGTGGCTGTGTATGTGGACATTTGATGAGAAGGTAGAATTAGATCTATTAGATAGAGATAGACAAGGTAAGGATATAGGTTATGGCTATGGATACAGGTCCCATATTTTAATAGATGTACGGTGATGAGAAAAATGGCCGTATGTCAAACATTATATATTAGAGGTGAGAATTACAGAGTTCCCACTTGTTATACCGTAACAGTAGGGTATTGAAGTTGAAGGAATCTCAGCATGCTGATGGCCAGAGAGTCCAAGCGCAACACAACGGTGCGAAGCCGATTCGCCATCGCATGTAGAGATCCTAGTTTGCGGAATTGCAAACCTTTTATTTAGCCTCTTCTCGTCCAACAGCCTCCTTCTCAGCTTCCAGAGGCCCAGAGAGACCAGCTCCGGCCTGGGGCGCCGGCTCGATCTTCGAGGCGGCGCTATAGAGAGGAGGAAGAGGGGAGACTGTGCGGTCTCGGGGCAAGTGCTCAGGGTCCCGGTCGATGATGGAGGAGATGGAGTGCTTGGTCGAGCTGTTTGTCTTGGGGACCGGTGGGGGGTATTCCTCGGACGGGGTGAGGAGGGCACCTGGCGGGGGGAGCGGTTTATCCGTGGCCTCGGTCTTGACGGGGACAGAGTGCTCTGCGCTCTCGTTATCCGACGCGGAGGAGTATTCCATGTCCTGCGGGTATCCCTCTTGGTCTGCGGCTGAGTCGAGACGGCTCTCTTCTGTTGAGGCGCGGGCACCGTTGGGGACTGGCGGGAGGGGTGTGCTAGGGTCGTATACGACGCCACAGACTTCGAGGGCGCGGGACTGGCTGCCTAGGCTGCGGTCCTTGTGTTTCTTGGTGAGGTGGCACATGAAGCCGTGCAGGGTCACAAAGTCGGCCTTGCCGCAGCCCGAAACTGGGCAGGTGAGGTAGACTAGGCTCCCATCAGAGGGACGCTTCCAGAGGGCCCTCCCCGAAGGATCGTGTGCTGCTGGTCGACCGTGCCGCTCTCCCCAGGCTTCTACGTTCTTGATCGTATATTTTTGTTTTCGTCGATGTTGTGGCATAGGATCATGGTGCATATGTTGTTGTTGCGGCGGTTGGTTCACGGGCGGCGGAGGTGGGGGAGCAATGGTGCGAGGTTCCGGGGGTGTTTGTTGCTTGAAGTAGGCGAGCGTGGTGGCTGCATTTGTCTCAGACAAACGGCGCGGCGGCGTAGGACGAAGAGGCGGAGACTCTAAACTGGGGTTGTAGAGGCCCATTGACTCCCGCTTCAGTCGTTTCCGTTGCCTACGAAGTTCCTTTTGCGAAGCACATGTTAGAAAAGGATCTATAAATCTTCGAGGCAAACCTGTCTAATAACCATACCTCTTCTTCAGCCTCTGCGTTCTCGGTCATCCTACGGAATTCCTCATCCTCTCGCTTTCGGATAGCAAGCAGGTGGCTACGAGCCGCCATACGAGAAGCCTCTTCATGTTCCAATTGTCTCAGACGAGCCTCAATGTGATCTATACCGCTTGGATGTGGTGTCGGGGGTCCTGGAGGGCCCGGCGGGCCGGGTGGGCCTTGTTCTGACATCTGAGGAGGGGGAGGATAAGGCCGATAGTGTTGGTGGCCGTGCATCATGGACTCTGGGGGTACTGGCTGGCCGGGGTTCATAGCAATTGGGTGGAATCGAGGTAGGCTGAGGTTGACATGGTGTCCTGGGATGTTGCCATTCATTCCATTCTCGTGCACAGGGGGCACGGGAGGTGCAGCAACTGTCATGCTGAGAGGGCGACTGGAAGAGTTAGATACTGCAGGCGGGTGATGATGATCAATCCGGGGAAAGGTGAAAATGGCAAACAGGGCTTAAATGAATATAAGGAATATAAACCCTCGGAGAGGGAGAAGAACGAGATACGAAAGCTGGCGGAGACGAGCAGTCCGGAGGAATCAAAGCAGAGAACGATGAGGGCAAGTAGGTACATATGGCGATAGATTGGGGGGGGGTTATGCATGGGGCCAGGAGGGCGAGAATGAGGTACTTACATGGAGCGAGGACGAAGTACTCCGGATGTCACTGCTGCTGTTCGAGAAAAACAAAGTGCTAGCGCGCTGCACCCTGCCCGTTTTTCTTGCTCTCTCGAGAAGACTAGGAGAATTTCCCGTGCCTTCTCGTAGCAGAATGATTGAAGGATGCGAGTGGCAGATGAATCACGCAAGGGATTTATTACCAGGATCGAGAACTCGAAGAGCAGAGAAGAGGAAAGAGAAGAAAAAAGGCGTCAGGAAAAAAAGACCCTTTGCCAAGAGAGTCGAGAAATCGAGCAACAAGAGAGCGAAAACAAGTCTCGCGGGCGATCGATTGGCACAACAGTTGCAGACTAAGGCATGGGCTAAACACTAACTAGTCAGTAGCCGGCCCCTCGATCCAGTAGGATTCTGCGGTCAAACAAGCCCATGGAATAAAATGGATAGAATCTGCACTAGTGAGCCCCAGTATCAGATGTAGTAATAATTGTCAATATTATTCTCAACACCCAGCCAAGTACAAGCACTGCATGTACAGCAATGCTTTCTGCAGGCCGACCATCTCAGCATCTCTCGGGTCCCCAGCTGTGTTTTTTGCCGCTCCACTGGCATCCTGACCAGCTGGTGGCCATTGTTGGGTTGACCTGTGTTCACACAAGTTTCAAAGGCTCAATAGGGGGGTCGCGGATGGATCGAGAACCCACCGCTGTCGCACTAGTGACAAACACAAGTCAACTCAACAATGTCCCCAGAACCGCCTGGATGGAGTAATTAATATCGCGCATCTTGTCACAGGCAAGCCAACGGTACCTAGAGAGTACTTTGATAGGTACATCAACAGACTCCAAGAATGAGGCGGCAGCAAACAAGCCAACCAAAGCCGTGGAGCAAGAGGTAAATAACTTGACCAGGTTCTGGCTCAACAATTTTGTAACAGTGTTTTATTTATTTTTAGTCTCCGTCAGCCAATGGGAGGCTGATGATCTACTACGAAAATGTAACACTTATAAGACGAGACACTCAAGTTCTCAGCACTCCCTTGACGACAACGGAGTCGTGCAGATGTGGAGTGCATGGCTCTTCAGTCGAATCTTCAAACCCAAGGTTGTCACAAAGAAGTCCTCAGAAAGCAAAGGAACATTTCAAGGCAAAAACAGTTTACTGGAAATTGTGTAATATCCCCAAGTGGAGAATACCGCCAAAATCCAGTCGCCAGCCAGTGGATTTCCGCGGTTTATTATTAAATGATCAACCAAATTAATTCTCAATCACAAGGCTGGCTTTTTGCCAAATAATAAATCAAGACGATCAAATCATAATAATTTTCTGAACCAGTCGCAATCCTAATGACCGAGACATGATGGCTCCTGTTGGCATTGATCTGGATGATGTGATGAGGAAGTCAGCACGCCTCCTCATTCTTCCCCCAATCCAGTGTGAGTTGTGAGTTTGGGACTCTTTGCATTTGTGGACAGCAATGATTTGCTCCTCAGCTGCACTGTTGCTGCAAGTCTCCCAGTGGAGAAGCAGCCACACCTGTCTGCTGCCGATGCCGATAAGAGCAGAAGTACCTAGTCTAAAAAGTCTTGATCGCACTGCTCCATACACAATAATGGGAATGCTTCGCACCTCCTCTAGTTAGATCATCACTTGGAGTCGTTTTGTTGGGTGGAGGCTGAGGTGGCTGCCTCGTCAAGTCGTATTTCCAGGTGCTGTGTGGCTCGCCAGAGTTTTCAAGAACCGGCTATAGACGACTAGGTTGGGTAGACGACCGCCAAGATAGACAAGTCCAAAATGTATACCTCCTGCATATCACTCCCCCACCCGGAAGTTGACCCCCTTGAAACATTTTAACTGGAATGCTTCAGAAGCGCGTTAAAGTAGGAGCATCTGAATCTGGATTAGGCTCTTCCCCAGAGACTGAACAGCTGGCAAGGCGTCAAGGCCAACACAACACCGGAGTGTATCATCCTGGCTCCCCGGTTGGTGTGAGATAGAACTCCAGTCTGCTTGTTCGCTGCGAATTGCAAAATCAACTTATGGGTGGCAATGCACCGAGGCTCGAGCATCTGTGCGAAACCTTACATTCAGTAGTACGAGTAGGAGCACATCGTCTACATCATATCAAGGAAGTCTGTTAAATCGAGAGGAGAATTTTCCTATTCTATTATCTCACATGCTCCAAGCCCACCACATCCATTCGCTTTTGTGGTCCAAGCCGTAATGTCATTAAGTTACAAATTGTAGGCAAACCCGCATTCCCATCCAATGGTTGCTCCCCGGAAAAATCAGTATGCTTGCCCGATCAAAGGGTATGCGGGGATCAGATGAAAAACAGTAAAACACCCGTACACCGAGAACAGGGCCCGTCAAACAGCCCAATAAGTATGTATACATAGAATGCTCGTTGAAACAATCCAACACGGGGGAAAAAGATATCTAAAAAATTGCACAAGATGGTAAAAAATACAAACCCCCTAAAGGGCATCAATGATGGTACATTTAGGGCTTGTTCTCACCCTGCTGGCCGGACTCGCCCTGGGACTGCTGCTGCTGCTCGGACTGAGCCTTGTGCATCTTGTCGAAGAGGGTCAAGCTGGCGGTCTGGAGCTCGTCGGTCTTCTGCTTGAGCTCCTCGGCGGAGGCAGCAAGCTCACCAGACTGGTTCTTGGCAACGAACTCGCGTAGGGTGTTGATCTTCTCACGGATCTGCTCGGCTTCGGCCTTGTCGAGGCGATCCTCGAACTCCTTGAGCGCCTTCTCGGTGTCGTTGAGGACACTGTCGGCGCGGTTGGCAGCCTCAATAGCGGCCTTGCGCTCCTTGTCCTGAGCACCGTACTTCTCAGCATCCTCAACCATGGACTGGATCTCAGAGTCGGAGAGACCGGAGCCGGAGGCAATGGTGATAGACTGGTCCTTGTTGGTGGACTTGTCCTTGGCGTGGACGTGAACGATCGAATCGGCATCGATATCAAAGGTAACCTCGACCTGGGGAACACCACGGTGGGCAGGAGGGATACCAACAAGCTGGAAGTTTCCGAGCAGCTTGTTGTCCTTGACGAGCTCACGCTCACCCTGGAAGACCTTAATCTCGACAGCAGTCTGGAAATCAGCAGCGGTGGAGAAAGTCTGGGACTTCTTGGTGGGGATGGTGGTGTTGCGGTTGATCAGACGAGTGAAGACACCACCGAGAGTCTCGATACCGAGAGATAGAGGAGTAACGTCCAAGAGCAGAACGTCAGTAACCTCACCAGCCAGGACAGCACCCTGGATGGCGGCACCAATGGCAACAGCCTCATCGGGGTTAACCGACTTGGCGGGGTCGCGGCCAAACA
This sequence comes from Penicillium sp. S1316, assembly GCA_023627405.1. Lineage (NCBI taxonomy): Eukaryota > Fungi > Ascomycota > Eurotiomycetes > Eurotiales > Aspergillaceae > Penicillium > Penicillium sp. S1316. Next base: position 573,538 of record JAMAHF010000015.1, read on the forward strand.
TGGACTTGACGGACTCGGTAACCTTGGGCATACGGGTCATACCACCAACAAGGATGATGTCCTGCACTTCGCTGGACTGGAGGTTGGCATCCTTGAGGGCCTTGCGGACGGGGTCAATGGTACGGTTGATGAGAGGGTCAACAAGAGACTCGAGCTGGGAGCGGGTCATCTTGAGGTTGATGTGTTTGGCACCGCTGGCATCAGCAGTGATGAAGGGAAGGTTGATCTCAGTCTGAAGAGAAGACGACAGTTCAATCTTGGCCTTCTCAGCAGCCTCACGGATACGCTGGATGGCCATTCGGTCACCAGAGAGGTCAAGGCCGGATTCCTTCTTGAACTGCTGAACAATGTGGCGGACAAGGCTGATATCGAAGTCCTCACCACCAAGGTGGGTGTCACCATTGGTCGACTTGACCTCGAAGACGCCCTTCTGGATTTCCAGAACCGAGATATCGAAGGTACCACCACCGAGATCGTAGACAGCGACAACGCGGTCAGCCTCCTTCTCCAGACCGTAGGCAAGAGCAGCGGCGGTAGGCTCGTTGACGACACGGAGCACGTTCAGACCCGCGATCTGGCCGGCATCCTTAGTAGCCTGACGCTGAGAGTCGTTGAAGTAGGCTGGGACGGTGACAACGGCGTTCTTGATGGGCTTGCTCAGGTAGTTTTCAGCAGTCTCCTTCATCTTGTTGAGAACGAAACCACCGATCTGAGCAGGAGAGTACTTCTCGCCACGAGCTTCAACCCAAGCGTCGCCGTTGGTGTGCTGGACGATCTTGTAGGGGACCTCCTTGATATCACGCTGAACCTCGGCATCGGTGAACTTGCGACCGATGAGACGCTTGGTTGCGAAGAGGGTGTTTTCAGGGTTGACAACAGCCTGACGCTTGGCAGCAATACCGACCAGGCGCTCGCCATCCTGGGCGAAAGCGACAACGGAAGGTGTTGTGCGGGCACCTGTCGTTACCAGTTAGCATGCGAAAATTTTTCCGGGTCTGCGGTCGACGGTCTCGCGCACTCGGCGAGTAAATGGACATACCTTCAACGTTTTCAATGATCTTCGGCGTCTTGCCCTCCATAATGGCAACAGCAGAGTTTGTGGTACCTGGAGTTTCGCATTAGTGGTGTGTTGCGCCCAGGACTAAGCTCACTACTTACCCAAGTCAATACCGATGACCTGGCCCTTCACCTTCTCCTCTGTCGAGTTCCATCTCCGGGCAGCGGCGCCAGGGAGTCTGAAAGCGGGAGCACGGGCGAAAGGAGCGGTGCGCGGGAGCTGTATGAAGAATAAAGAGTCAATACCGATGTCCTCAGAAGATGACTATGCATGCAGGGGTGACCTACCGCGCGGGAGAGACGAGATGACAACATTGTGATAAGATTAGAAGGAGAAAGGACAAATAAAATAATACAGGAATTAAAAGAGTTATAGAGGGACTCCAATCGATTCAATCGAAGGGAGAGGGGGATGGAGATGGGGGTATAAGATGGAGAGATGGAGAGGTGAAGGGGGAGAGTTGAGAGAGCAAGAAATTTTTTGGCTTCTTTTTGGAACGAAGAACTTGAAGAAGGGAGACGGCAAAGAGGACTAGTGGAAATTGCGCGGAGAGCTTCGGCCCGTCGTCCACGGTCGAACTTGGTAGAATCGCCAAATCACCTGCTTCAGCCAATTAGAGCTGATATCTAGCAGGTCTTGCTCTGACCGCCTAGAAAGCCGATCTTGCATGTCGGCAAAGAAACTTTCTCTGTTCAAGTAGCATCCAGTATATTCTAAATAACGCCTCCTGGGTGGTAAAAATATGCTTGCTGTACCTTTGAAGTAGAAGCTTGACTCGACAGAGCATCCCTCACATTCTTGTCAACCTCGAACAACGCCACGCAACATACGCACGTGACCCCAGAGCTCATCCGCATATCCGACCGAGGCTTCGCCGCCTTTCCTCCGCTCCATCGGGATTCTCTCTCTTTCCGGGATACTTCAAAAATTAACTCGCCACGCCAAGAAGGCAGATACTTCTTCCATTCCCCCAATAAAATGGCATGCAACGAGTTAAAGTATTTTGAACGCTGGAACTTACGGCTTAACTAGGTCCTTTACCTTCTATCGACCTAGATTGAGCTTCATTGCTACCTCCGTACATGATATATATATATGAACCCCGGATATAAAAATTAACCAAGTTGAGATCCATCTTCTGAATATCACTCCAGATCCCAAGGCATGGCTCTCCAATGGATCGGAAGCCATTCTCTAGAGTTCCGGTGTGACCTGCCTCGCTTTACTGGCGCGCAAGTGGGCGTTCTAAGCATCATCAGCAGACCCATTGCTCAGTAGTAGAAGACTGTAGGACAAGCAAAAGCCTTCTAACCAATAACGTAATTCCCGGCCATTCCGGCCACCCCGGTCGATCCGGCCACCCATCCAAAATTCCACGCGTCAAATTAATGT